>QANX01001530.1:0-122404 GCA_003254975.1 Ochetophila trinervis
GATGTATCTATCATGCTGTGTCAGGACCCCTTAAGTGGCCTTTTGTTAACGTGCCGTGATTAGCCCGTGACACTTACTTTGGCAGTACATTTAAAAATTAGATTCCATTAATCCATGCATTCGCAGAAGTACACAAATTTATGCACTTGAATTGAATGTGCACTTCAGTAGTAAAAATTAAGTATATAAAAGTTAAATTTGAATTTTAATAATTTTATTTAGATTTAAATATTTATTTTTACTGTTGTCGTATGAGAATAAAAAAAATTTTAGCAATACGAAACTTTTATTATAGACTATCACTAAATTAAAAAAACATATAGATATGTACATTTGTTAAATATCTTTTAAATTTATGAACCGCTGCACAGATAAACGTCTTTTTTTTTTTTTTAAATAACAGGAATTTATGTGGATCTGTTTCCATTGCATTTCATTCGCTATGCGCCAAACTTTATTAATTGAGAGAGAGATGACCGACTAAAGCGTGATGTTGACCCACGTTTGGCCATCATGTGTATGTTGTTAGTGCACGTGGCCAAAAACATTAAAGAGGTGCAGTGTTTAATAAACACATGTACCTTTTTACCCTTTAATTTGCTATCAATTTTAATTCAGTGTCTCAAATTTGAAAATTTTTAATTGATTGCTTTCTTTTTTTTTTCGTTTTTTTTTCCATTTTTTTAATTAAGATTCTTAATTTTAGTTTCTCTTTTAATATGGATAAGAACTAATGCAAATTTTGCTCAAAATTTATGTCTTATTATAAATCCGAAATTTATTAACTTAAAATAATAAAAACTAAATGTACATTCAACTAACATATTCGATGGTTTGGGTTTGTTCTTCGCTGTGTGAGTTTGTAGGTTCGGGTTTAATGTTTGAAGCTCGTGTTTACGTAATTTGAACGGTTGTGATCCGCTCATTATATTTTTTTAAATCTAAAATGTAAATTTTATTAGAAACTTAGCGTATAAAGTATATATTATACCAAATAATATATATATAAACGCAAAAATGATTAAACTTTATTCAATTAACAAATAACATTTAAAAATTGATGGCACACAATAATAAATAAGAAAAAAAATAGAGATTAAGAAAATAAATAAATAGATCGAGACTACAGTTGAAAACTATGTTTTTATGACCAAATTATTCTATTTATGTGCTTATTGTTTTATACTAATCGTCTTTTAAGATACGAGTTTTTTTGACAATAGTAACATTCAAAATTATTAAAAATATCGAACCAATTTTAATTTGAACTCTCCACTAATATTGTGAATATATGAGTTTAATAGACTTGATAGAATTATGGAAAAATAAATAGAAATGAATGTATTTGTAGAAGTTGAAAGGATATAAAACCAAATTGACATATCCATTTATAAGTCTTTTTGTATAAAAATATCTAATTAAATATAAAGATACCTTTAAATAATGTAGTGGCACTTTTTTCTAAAAGTAGCAATACATGTGAAACAATGCAATTCTTAACTTGTGAAAATGCATTTTACATTCAATATTAAAAAATTAAATAAAAACAATTTAGTTTTTCCAACACATTCATCCAATTTATATCGTGTTCAATAGTGCAGTATATATAACCTGGTCCGCCTAGTATTGGTTTACTGTATAACATACATTCATCCAATTTATATAACTTGTACTTATTGAAGTATATATATCAATACTGATATTACACATCCAAAATATTATGATATTTGGGATTGCATATACTAGATAGTAAACCACTCTGGTATATGTAAGCCAAATACTCATCCAAAAAAAACTATTGTACATGAACAAATAAAACAACAATGACAAATGAACAACACCAACAAATAGAAAATCAATTTTGAGAAAAACTCTCACAAAGAAAATGAAACAGCTAAAGACTAATATTTTCAGGATTGAAATGAATGATTTGCCAATCTTTCTCTTTTATTTTATCATATTCATCATTAAACTCCATGGTTATATAAGATCTATGATTTTTTCTAAGTTGGGAAAAAGACTAGCGTAGGTGTAATGTATCTACATACCATCTTTTTCTTTTCTTTGTTTTAAGTGCTTAAGAATAGTTTGGACATTTTATCCATGATTATTAATGGAATATTAAAAAATTATTAAATTTGTAGGTAGCTAACAAATTTTGTAATGCGAATGAAACCACTCAAAAAAAAAAAAAGCCAACGCGGTATGCAAGCACCAAAAATACCCCTTCATGCATCCCATAATACACATTCAATCAAATGTTACTTTTGTTATGTCTAGGACCGCCATGATCTCATTTTTAGACAAATAAAAGATCATGGCATTATCCCATAGTCAAATAATAATAATAAGAAGAAGAAGACAAAACCATAATAATTGTGGAGCTCATCCAAAAAGCAAATATATATACATAATAACACAGGGGCATGTTTGCAAACAAAATGTTATACCGGCCCTCCAATCCCATGCAAGTATATATTATATATAAGATAAGATGGAAGAAGTTCTTGTTATATATTATTGCAATATTTGATATAGTAACAATACTGATTGATCATATTTTCATTGGAAAATGGGAGAAATCGACCCATTGTTCATCCTACCAGAAGAATACAGGCCTAAAAACATAATCACCGAAGGAGAAGAAATCCCACTCATCGATCTCTCTCCAATAACCAACCGCAATTCTTCAAACCCCGAGGCACTGCAACAGCTCGCTCTCAAGGTAGGCGATGCCTGCAAGACTTGGGGATTTTTCACAGTCATCAACCATGGCGTGCCCTCCAATATCAGGAAGAAGATCATGGAGGTTTCCAGGAAGTTCTTTGCATTGCCACTCGAACAGAAATTAAAAATCAGAAGAGAGGATCACAACACTGCTGGGTATCATAACGATGAGCATAGCAAAGATATCAAGGACTGGAAAGAGACTTTTGATTTCTATGTCAACGATGGAATGCTTATGCCTGCTTCCCATGAACCTGATGATCCTGAGGTTGTCCCTTGGTTCACTCCTTGGCCTCACAGCTTCTCAGAGTTCAGGTCTAAATCAATTACTATATATATACACTTCAATTAATTTATAATTAAGTATAGACTCACATCAATTTGACCCTTAACATCATGATTTCTTTTATTAACCATTGCATCCCATTAAGAATTAGAATTTAGAATTCATTAATTACTCAAAAATGGATTTATTGATATGTTAAACTCTATATAGGAAAAATAAATTATATAGAGACCTAGTAAGCCATAAATGTATTTTTTAATTTGAACTCTCATAGTCAAATAATAATAGTATAGTTTTACACACACAGACCATGTTTAATCTTAGACAATCAAATCCTTATCTCTAAATATTAGAAATTTTATCATTTGAATTTAGGATTTGTATCCATACATATATGTACGAGTACTTGTGATGAAAAACATAATCTGTTTCATTTTCATTTAATGGTTTTTGAACACAGGGAAACATGCCAAGAATATGGTCGAGAATGCGAGAAACTATTCTTCAACCTGATGGAACTGGTGAGCATGAGCTTAGGTTTGCCACCAAAGCGCTTACATGGCTACTTTGGGAACCAAGCAAGCTTTGCACGGCTCAATCACTACCCTCCATGTCCAAAACCTGAGCTTGTCCTCGGTACAGGAGGACACAAAGATCCCAGTGCTCTAACAGTCCTAGCTCAGGAAGATATTGAAGGGCTTGATGTCCAAAGAAAATCCGATAAAGCATGGGTTCGGGTTAAACCCATACCGGATTCGTTCGTCATCAATGTCGGTGATGTTCTGCAGGTATGGAGCAATGACCTCTATGAAAGTGTTGAGCATCGGGCTGTGGTGAATTCAGAGAAAGATAGGTATTCTATCCCTATATTTTTCCATCCTTCCCATGATGTGGTTATGAAGCCAGTGGATGAGTTGGTGAATGAACAAAACCCAGCAAAGTATCCTGAATACAAGGCAGGAAAGTGGTTGAACTTGAGGATGTATAATAATTATAAGAAACATGGTTTTTACATGAAGATGACCGACTACCAGGTTGAGGCTTAGTCCAAGGTTTCTCTGCTTAAGATTTATCTTCCAGTTTGGGGTCTTTCTGTATCTCTCTCTATCTATCTAATATCTATCCATCTATATGTATGTATATGCATTTTACCCATTTCTCTATATCTGCTTAAGAACGCTAATAAAGCTGGTATGTAATATAAAAAGGTTCGATTGCCTTTGTATGCTTCATTTAAAAGTAAATTGAATAAAGTTAACGGGTAAAGATGGCTAGTTTTTTTGTTTTTTGGTTTTTTTTGGTTTTTTAAAATTGAGGGTGAGGGGGTTTCCAACTCAGATCACCCGAGAAAACTATTAGGCTGACCCAATAAGGATAATTAAAATGCCTAGTTTGAGCCTCGAGAGAATTTTACTTGCGATAATTAGACAGGAATAGAGACAGGAAAAAAAATTAAATTAAATTAAATTTCAACTATTAATTAATCCGGATCACGTGATTCACGCTTCACCACACATATCCTATCCTATATATATGGTAGGTTAGCATAAATTTCAACCACTAATTAAATTGGAGGACCCATTAAAAGTTTCAACTTTTTTTAAGCTAGCAAATTAAATTAAATTAAACCCAAATTAAATTAGATGACATTTTAAAAACGCACAAGCACATCTCATTCAGAAACGCTTTTGAAACCATATTGGAAAAGGCTTATATATATATATATTTGTATACTTGCTATATTCTAATAGAGTTTCTGAGAAAACTTCTATCCAGAATTAAAAAAAATCGCAACCACTAGTACAACATCCGTGACATAAAACTGTTATGGATGAATATTTACAAAGGCTAGAGAAATTAGGAAACTTCAGGAGAAAGGTGAATCAAAGTAGCCCAACCAGGACTTCCTGGCCCCCAATTAAACCATCTATACAAGAAATATTTGTGGAATCGCTCATATAGCCCTATCTTCTCAATAACGTTTACAATAGTGACTTTTAAAGTGATAACTTACAGAAGGGAAATGGTAGATATTGTGGCTAGGCTTGTCAGATCTCTCTGTCAGTCTGGAAGTATTAAGGACGAGGAATCCTCTATACAAATCTTACATTTCGCTACTCGACTATCCCTGAACTCTTTGAGTTTGCTATTTCATTACACCAAAGGCCATAGTGGAACCAGAAGAAACGGTAATCATGTTTTAACTTTTTGTCTCCGACTTCTTCTAAGGACCTGCAATAACATAAGTATAGACATCTGTGAGAACTGAGAAGGCACATTTGACACCCAGAAAGATGATTATGACGGTAGATTAATTCTTATCCGGTAAAGCGACTATAAGCGGCAAATACTTACAGCATCCTTATTCACATCAACAACTTCTGAGATGAAGGTTTCTGTAGAAGCTTTCTGCCTTTTCTTTTTCTTCTCTGCACCTAGAAGTTACAAAGTTATTCTCAAAATATTGGAACGAGTATAACCCATGAGATGGATTCAAAATTAAACTCGGGACTATAAACACACCACATCAAAGGGCATCAAAACTTCTGCTAACAGAAAAACAAACAATTACATCTTGTGGAATAAATTATTTATGGAAACAAAAAAGAGCAATTCCAAATGCTGCAAAAGGGTCTGTGTATGGTGTGAAGTCAAAGTCGCTAAAGGCCAAGGGGATCATTATGTAATCAATCAATATATTGGTGGCCGGATAGATGTAAGTAATTATTCCATACATGCTTGGGCAAATCAATCCAAGAGGGTAAATTTAACTTAGTAACACAAACTACAGAGCATAATAACAAAAGTCACATGACTTAGTAGGGAAATAGTAAAAAGAAAAATATACTTTTGACCCAGCCCCAATTGGTTAAGATTCAGGCTGGCTTGAATTAAGTTGACAATTAGAATTTATAGAGAATTATTAAACAAGTGGATAAATTTTTGAGAAAGAAAGATGACTAAAATCCATATAAACTAAATCTATGTTGAACATTTGTAAAATACCATGCAAGTATTTGATAGTTAAGTTATTGACAAACAGAAAACTTAAAGTTAATGGGTCCAACATGCATATCTATCCAACACCTCATATACTTACAATGATGATGCGGGTGAACCATATGTATGATGCAAATTCAAAGGCTATATGAATAAACTCTGTGAAAGTAAAGATTAAACACAAGGACCATGCCTGACATCGGAATAATTATGAACACTGCAATCAGATAGGTCCACATAAGAAAGTCGACATTGAATTTCTTTTCCACAAGTTATGGTTTTTCTTTTTCTTATAATTTTTTTTTTAAAAAAAAAAATGGTTAATGTAGTCCATTTATGTTAAATAAAATCAACCATAAATATGAAACCAGAGCAAGAGTACACACATCCATGGTACATTCATAAGCTTGCAGACCAAACATGTAAAATGCATATGAAATGTAATGATTGAGTAGTTTGTCCCTTATATCTACAAGGCAGTAGTTAGAAAGTAAAACAAGATGTAAAAGATACAAGATATAGACAACATATGAGTAAAATGACTTCACTTGAGACGAGTAGGTAGGCTCTAAAACAAATTCCCATGACCAAACAAATGAACTTATTTAACGTCTTTTGTTATCACTTCAAAACAAGCTCATATTAACTGTTTAAGGCCTCTATTTCACATGTATTTCAGTCTTTATGTACACATACTTGTGCATAATTGCTTATACATGCTTAAAATGTACCAGTAGGTTAAATTTCAGGCAATTCTTACACAGTCATAAGGAACAATACTAGGAAAGAGAATCATTTAGAAACTCCTCACTTTCCTTACCTGCTAATGTCTTTGACTGTTGGGCTGCAACTTCACCAAATGTATCAAGAGCTATCTCTGGATCACTGAAAGATGAGTGCTTCCCCATATCACTGCAGTATACCATGAGTAAATTCTTATGTAATAAGAGATCAACGATATTATATTTGAACAAAAATAATGTCTAAAAGTTAACAAGGCCTATTGTTAATTTTAATCTATGCAAAATATATATATATATATATATATATATATCAATTTAGGCAAAGGATACTACAAGACCAGTAAAACATGTAACGAAGAGGAATTAGGAGTCAACCTAGATGCTTGCCCGATCGATGCAAGAAGCATGAGAAACCCTTTAATACAGACAAGAATATGTAAACAGCACTACAATGTTAAACTTTTCAACTTTTATACTTGCATCTTTAGAAGCAAACACCTCAAAAAAAGTATGAAATTTAATTATATAACAACATATTCTTAATCTTTAGGGAGCCTTTCATTTTATTTTATTTTTTATTTTATTTTTTTTAAACAAGAATCTTCAGAAAAAGTTTTTCATTTCTTTCTATCCATTTGATCGAAAATGAGTTTATAATCATAGCACATTGCCAAAGGATCAATCCTCTTATACTTCCCCAAAATCCTTATAAAGTTATAATAGCTAATCATTAATGACAAACAAGTTTGCAGAACTTCTGATGAACTACACCTAGTTCTATAATTAAACTGTTATCCACCATATAGAAAAAAGTGTTTGGTGGACTTCCCGCTTTGTCATTCATGGACTTGAAGTTGTATTGGAAATCTTCTTTAACTCCTCTTTTATGTTCACTTGGTATATTTGCAGAGGATAAACCACATTGTATCCAACCTACCACCTTGAAATGCTTCATTCTACTAATTGACATATAAAGGTGTTAAATCACCACAAATCCCTAAAGCTATAGCTAGTAGTAGGAAGCGGGCCCAACAATTTATATCAAACATATTTTCCAATAAAAGGATTTCCTAAAAGAGTTCACCCAGAAGCAAACAGACACATAGGTTTAATAGAATGTTCATTGCTAAGAATTTTCATGAACAGACAGAGTTACTACTCATTCCTAAGAATAACCGATGCCAAAAGAATGATGAAAAGGTAATTCAAAAACGTTTAAAGAGTGAAATCCCATGTAAAAATGACCATGCAGGAAGTCAAAAATCACACATGAAATAGAGATGAAATGTAAATAAAAAAATACTAAAAAGAGAAGACAAGACAGAGAAAGATACCATTGCTGCACAACAAAGGTGTCAGAATCCTCGGCCAATATAACCTTGTAGGCAAATATCAACATAATAAGCTCATGAAGATCCAATAAACTCAAAAAAAAAAAAAAAATATATATATATATATACATATATGATATTGAGACAGTATATGAAAACAGGAACTGGGATAAATGGTCATCTTATGTCCTAATCAGTTGATAGAAAATAATGATAAACCCAAGCTTTTGATTCTAGAAATTACAGTAGAAGAGTAATTTTTTTGCCATTTAAAATATGGGGTATTACCATATACTGCCTTGGGCATATTCAATTGCTATATGTATTTTCATTTAGATAAGTTCAAACTGCGATATTGAGATCAGTTCAGTAAGAAAGATGCAATGCAAAAAAAATCAGTCCTTTTCAAGGTTTATTCATTCGCATTAGCCCTCAATCAATTCTAAATTCAGACAAATGGTCAATGTTTTTACTCATACTGGAGAGAGTCCAATGATTTAACTAAAATTGGTTAGTATTTGTAATGAAAAAGAATTCCTTATCTACCTCATCTCAAAATTTCAGAACTGAAACTGTGGTATTAATATAAACTTTGAACCCTCAACCATGTATACAAGCTAATCAAGGATATTGGTACTTTCTCCTCTTACCCTTTCCACTAGAGAACCATCACTTGTAGTCTCCCAGCACTCACTATCTAAGCATAATACGTCAACATCACCATTATCACATTTGATCTGCCAATCAACCAGAGAGTAAAAACACCAGGTCACAACTCATGATGAATGGAAAACTGGTTACTTATATGAAATATAGAAAAGAAAGAACTTTAAAAACAACTAATCCTCCAAATAAAGAAGAGTCCAAATAAATTAGCTATCAAACATCAACAACATTAACCACCAACAAGAAACACCTGTAGTTTTTTTCCCATGAAAGACCACCATCAATTGTTTAGGAAATGATAATAAAATTAGCAACAGACAATAATAAAATAAGATACGAAAAATAAACTATAATTCTTCTTTAAAATCCATTCCTCTTCTATACATATACTTCTTCAACCCTAACATTACTAAAATAGCTGCATCAACTGGAAATGGTATCTAGCTGCATGTATTGCAAATATTTACCTTGTGAGTATTGTTTAGAGAACTATAACTATCCACTGTGCCAGAATAAAAGCTGATAAGACAAGAAAGATAATGTTAGACGACAAACAAAACAATCAGAATCTGTGTCCAATTGAAAATCCTTACCATCTGTCAACTGGAGACAACAATCTGATGCGCTGTCCGATTAATGCTTCACCCTTATTAATAGTGTCCTGCATTTCATAAATAATGATTGCTTAGGGCAATGTAACAAAAACATCTTAAATAAACTCTGAAGCATATACTAGAACAAAATCAAAATTACTTTTGAACTGCAAGATTCCTTGTACTTAGCATTGGAGCATTTGGAACTTTCAGCTAAAGTTCTTCTGTTTACCCCAACATTTTCTTTCAAAGAAACAGAATTTGTTTCTATATTTTGGGATGGACCACACAATTCAGTTAGAAAAGGTTTAACAGGCACAGAACCACAAGAGGATGAAAGTTGTTCTTTCTCAAGACACGGTTTAGATTTTTTAGTGGTACTATCATGGAGAATAGAACACCCATGCAATCCAACTGACTCAGGAGCACTAGAGGCAGACTGTTTTCGCCTACTACTAATGCTAATATCCTGCTTGGCAGCTTTTCGGGTTTCTGTTCTTCCAGCAACGGTCAAATCAATTACTTTGCAAGATGGTAAGTTCAACAAGTTGTCATTGAGAATATCTGATCGCGTCATGTCCTCTTGATATGTCCGACCATGTTTAGGGAGAAAGCTATCGGGCTAAAATGTAAATTTCCAATAAAATAAAAACACGAGCAAATAAGTCAAGTGCATGATAAACATAATTAAATAATTAAATCAGTATAAGGCACCATACTAATACATACCAAAGCGATTTGAGATTTAAATATGTGAATAACTCTTTTAATAAAAAATTCGTCCAAACAGGATTTAACAATAAGACACCTTGAATTGGCCTGCAAAAAGATAAACCAGGACATCATATAATCTGTTACATGTAGTGTCATAAGACAAATCATATTCAAAAGACTTGCCTCATCATTTTTGTTAGCAGGACCTATTCTATATAGTGATGATGGTAGCAAAATGTGCCCAGGGGCATGTGATGAGGAAATGCCACTGCGATTTACTGCAGCGACAAAAGAGAATCCAATATCTGACAGCATGTGCAGCTTCTGCATTTAGGAAACATTCTTTAGATCATAATAATGTAGCCAATGACTGTAAACAAAATAAAAATATTAAATAATAAAATAAAATAAAAGGATTCATCAAGGAAAATTATTACAGTAGTTTTTTCAGCATGAACAGCATCCTCAGCTTTCTTAATAGCACGGAAAATACAAAGCAAATACAAGACAGCCTCCTTTACTACTTCCATGTCACCATTGACATTACTAGCATTAAGTAATGCCTGCAATACAAAAAAAAGTGGACTGGGACGAGAAACATATTCAAAAAGTGTCACCATCACTGAAAACTGCATTCAAAAAATACTAGGTAATCTGCACTACAAACAATTACAGCTGCAAATATAAAATGTACCTGCAAAACTTAGCATATGTTAGTTCATCTTGACAGTCTTCACTGGGGAAGCCTCTGTCATGAGCAAGAAGATGAATCAAGAATATCACAATGTTTGCGGGAAAATCAATGATCAATCCTTGTTGGACTCCAGAAGTTTGACGGATTCTAGCTTCTCTACTATATTCCTTGACAAACTCTGCCATATATTTAAATGACTAAAATGAAAAGTATCAGTATAGATTACTTAAGAGGGGTCTTAAGCAACAAAGTAAGAATAACACTAATTGTACGAATAACAAACATGAGCATACATCGTCTTGTAGATCCTTGAGAGAATCCGAGGTGGCCAGTGCATAAGCACATGCATATCTACTTGGAATAGTATGCTCCTTCAATAATTTGTGCGTTTTATCAAGAAATGATCTTCTAACATTAGAGGATTCATCCTGGAATGTGATAGCCAGAATCTTACAAACTTGAATTACTAGAAGTAGTAATGATGTCAAACAAACTTAAAAATGAAGAACTAAGAAAGAGACAATAAAGGTGCATCAATGAAACATATTGAAAAGCCACTTGAACAGGATATCAAGGCTTTCCTAACCGGCAATTCTTCATAGTTAGATCTTGAACAGATTCATAAAAGATCTGCTGAAGGAATGAATGATATTATGTCTTCTTCATTTGGCTTTTAATTTTTCACTACACTTATTCTTGATTGAGAATCTGATATATTAAGGAATAACATCATATCTTATGCGTTTAGCTGTTAAATTTGCACTACCGTCATTTTTGATTGAGAATCTGATATATTTGAGTGTATTTCCATAATGGATTGGTTGCTTTAAAAGTTTTTTTTTTTTTTTTTTTTAAATCTTTTGTCATCTAATATTATATGTTAGCTGACTGACAACATTCAATTAAATTTTAAAGCCACAAACTCATTTAAAGCTACCAAAAATCTTACAAAAACCATTTTGAGAGCTATGTTAGCAAATTCTCTAAAGGAAAACTTATAGCAACTGCAATGTATTAATAATTTTATAAGATCTACCTTTGTTTTCCATAAATTACAAATTCATCACATCAATTCTAAATCTTTTATGCTGATAACACCTCCATCAGAAATAATTAGTCAACTTAAATAATTTTTCAAAATCGACAATTTGTCCTTATGTGTGACCAAACAAAAGCTATTTCATAATACAAAACACTTTCCACCCACATAGTTTCGTATTTTTTAAGTTTATGATGTCTTTAACATGAAATAATTTTCAAATATAAGACAAAGTTTGCTTGACTACAATCTACAAATATAAGAATCAGAACTTAGTCATATTAAAAAATACACGTGTTTACTAACAAATAATGTACACTTTAAATGACAGAGAAGAAGCAACTCAAATTATTTAAAAATAATAATGCAATAAATCTTTAATTTCTAGAAATAAGGTATAGAACGCAATGGGGGTTTTGTAATTTCTTTTCTTTTGAGTTGCTCTTTCAGTAAGATGACCTATTCCTAAAGCATAATCAAAACTCCATACCTTCGCTATTGAAATTGTAAAATGAAAAATCTCTGGAGAAAAATGTAAGTCCCATCTTTGTGAAAGTCGGAGAACAGACTTTGCAGCTGCTAATCTCATACAAGCTTTTTCTCTTTCACTGCATTGTACAGTAATAAGAAGACAATAAGCATTCATGAAAGCAACAATTTTTGACAAGAAAGTCAACCACAAAAAAATCCCTGTAATGAAAAGTAGTGTTATTAGTAAACAACCTGTCCATTGGGGTTTATATGTTTGGTTCTGAAACTTCAATATAATAAAATCAGTCAAAGTGAAAGCGCATGCACACAGTGAAAACTTAAATCTCCTCTTTAATTTTTATGAAATAGTGAATAATAAAATGCTATTGCATAAAATTACATCAGTCATGCCATCGCACCTAAACAGGGGAAGAAGAAAACAACAATGTTATCAAGGAACAAAAATGCCTCATAAAAGCATTTGAGACATAGCAACTAAAAGAAACACAAGCACTAATGCACACACTGCAATGGCCCACTGGCCTGTTGAACCTCTCCTAAAAGTGTTAGCCAAGTTGCTTTTGGGGTCCTAAGAACACACTCATATACCACAGTCTATTGACAATGTAGAACTTTATCTTTGGCGGTACACTTGGATTAACCCCCTCAAAATGGGGTTCTATAATCCACCACCCTTATTGGACCGCGTCCCTGCGATACTCACATGCACATTTGTGGTTGGTCAGTTCAAAAGCATGCCTACCCCTTGGCCGATAGACTATTATAGCCTAGAAATGGCTCTGATACCATTTGTAACAGTCCACTTGCCTATTGGGCCTCTCCCAGAAGTGCTAGCCAAGTTGTTGTTGGGGTCTTGAGCCCACACTTATATACCGCACTGGGGCATAGTCGATGGCCAATGTGAGGCTTTATATGTGGTGGTACGCTTGGATTAACCCCCCTCAAACTAGGGTTTTACACACACAAATAATAGAAAAGGCCATAAACACTTCTCCATTATCAAGATATAAGTCCATTTGTTCTGAAGCATATTATCCCATGCTTCCAAAATCCTTAACAAGGAAAAATTTAACCTTGATGCTGTAACTCTAGAAATCCAAGACTGCAGTAAACCAATTGGCAAGTTTTACAGATCTAATGGCAAATGAAAAACATAATGAGCCAGCAAGAATATGAAGCCAAATGCTATCATCTAATGTATCAAAGAAAAACATCTTTGCAGTCCCGTGATGAGGTCAAATGTCAAAACTAAGAATTTTCAAAATGTTACCTAACATAAGAGAAGCATAAGCAAGGATTTGAGTAACCCAGGTGATGAAGTTAAATGCTTAAGATATAAAAATACTTATTAAGTTAATAAACACAGGAACCTGAATCTATATTGTGAAATTACACCATCACAGGTATCCCCCTTTCGCAGCATTAAGGACAATAGATCCAACAATTCATTAATCTTCCTTTGGACTTGAGTTCCTTGGTGTGGCAAAAAACTCTTGACAAGTGTTTTCAGCCCATATATCTGCAACAACAAAAAATGCATAATAAATGTAACAGAATACCCATGAAGAGAGTTGTTTACAGGAAAGGTATCGTTTTACACAACTGAAGCCCAAACTTAAACAATCAAAGGGATCTAGAGATTGTGGACACTTGGTCAGTAGAGCCTTGGTTGGCACAGCTAAAACCTTCTAGATTGTTTATTGAACTCAATTCTCTTTACTATTTAAGGGTCAGCCGGTCAAGTTGGGTCAGCTGGTCAGAGAATATGCATGCTCCTTAGTCCTTATATCAAAATACTTGAATTTACAATGAAACATGTCATGGTGCAAAAGTATCTTACCTCTATATACACACTACTAATTTTATTCAGTTTCTTAACAACAAAACATGTGAAATAGGGTTTTGGTAATTCTAACTCAAGATATGAGATGAACTAGATGTTTTCAACTTTTTGGATAGTGGAAGTAATCTAAATACACAACCAAGTCTAAATTATAATATTGATTTAAAGTAGGCCAAATAGTTGTTTGCCCAAAATACAAATGAAAGAAATAATGTTCCTTGACAATCTTCATCACAGAATTGTGGTAGAAGCCAAGTACATGGATCCATTACATTTGTCCAAAAGATGATAACCAGGAAAACTCTATTTTTAGACACTTTTCACTTAACTATGTTAAATGATTATTAAAGAAAAATCCAAAAAAAAANAAAAAAAAAAAAAAAAAAAAAAAGGTTTCAAAGAACTTGACAGGGTCAGATTTTTTGGTCTTCTAAGTGAACCTACCACATCATTTCTTATCCTGAGTATCATTTTTTTTATCAGAAAACTTTCAAATTAAATGGCAAAGAAATATATTGGAATACATCAGTATAGACACACTCCAAGTACACATTTTATTGATTCTAGACAGCTATCACAAAATCCATTAATACTTGAACTAAAAAAAATGCACTTATAAATCCATTTGTTATCCACAGCTAACCTTCAGTTTGCAAGAATCGGTGCATCCATAATTATCATCAAATGGACTTTGACCATCTGACAAGTCCATCTACAAAAATGATGCTTCCATTATCACATATTTTTCCATGAGCACATTAAGGCAATAAAAAAGTAGCAATAATATGCCATCTGCTAGAAAACCTAAAATAATAATCATAATAACAATAACAATAATAATACTTCTTAATACATTACATTAACAAAATCAAACGAGCGATAATACTATTACTTGGAAAATTTTCTCATGTATAAGCTGCGTGATCTCTCCATTTTGAGTTTCAAATGTTGAAACAGAATGTTGTGCAAGGCACCCCAAGGATTGCAACACTGTTGGAATATTACGTCCATTACGTAGAGACTCCTCAAGTTCCTGGACATGTAGACAAGCATAAATCAATACTTTATAAGGCAAAAAATCAGAGTTAAATTTATAAGAAAAAACATACCACTTAAAAACTATTTTCATACTCCTAAAACTGCAATTATTGAGAGAGAGCATCAATTGAAGGACCTTTTTATCTTTTACTCAATGTTCGATCATGTGGTGCAGGGAAAGACATTGTTTGTATTGAAAAATGACAAACAATAAAAATAAGGTAAAATCTATATTGAGAAATGACAAAACAATGAGATAAAATTCTGCATATATAGAGTCAATTCTTGAATAAGTGAAGTTCATATATAGAGTCAATTCTTTGCGGGGGCAGCAGCTGAGGCTGTATACTGATTGCTGATAATTTGGAAAGGGAAATTATTAACATTTGGTGCAATATGTGTCAAAAGGATGAATAATTCATTTACTTGTATAGTATGTAGGATAGAACAAGAACGCCAATAGTTATCTTATCTTTAGTGCTCATCAGGTAATGACTAATGATCCATGTTGGAAACAGAACAAAATTTACAACCTTGGAGTCCTTAAGTAACAGGAAATGTTTACCTCAAATATTCAAATGGACTACAGCATCTTCTTCTTGGAAATCCTCGAGAATCTTTATTAATGTTTTAAAATCTTAGAATCTAATTTGTAATTTATACCCTTCACGTTAGGAAGTATTTTGCAGTCCATATGAATAAAGTTGTGCCCTTTGCATTTTTTAGTGATTTTATTTCCTATTCTCACTAAGGCTTGGTTTGGGATTGCTATAGATTATGAAAGAATCCGAAAAAGCCTGAAGAAACAATCAGTTTTCTGTCAATCTAATAAGTATTTGGTAAACTATTATTTCAAAATTGCTAAAAGCTACAAAATTAAGATTTGAGTGTTTACCAATCCTGCTTAACTGCTATATTTGTACTTTTAACATTAAAAGCATGATTCTGCTTCTAGCAGCAGGATCTCAAAAGCTACGCCTAGCTGCTTCTTCCAGCTTATGAGAGGAGTTGATTATTGAAGAATCTAAAATTTATAAATTTATCAGACTTTTTTTTTTATAATAAAATAAAATAAAAGAATTCTTCTATAAACTATTATAAGGTCTAAAAGCAACCCCAAACATACACTAAACATTTTAGGAAAAAAAAAATAATTAAACAAAATTCTAAAATTATATTGAAGTGCTAAGCTAAGAGATTGTCAGGATTATCTCTACAAAACAAACATTTTGCTAAAAAAAAAAAAAACCAACTATACAAACTTGGTAATCTTTATGAACTCCATAAAAAAATAAGTATGATGACATTCTAACAGTGATCATCTTGTAATGTTTAAAATGAAACTAAGTGTCACGAAATCATCAACTCCAAAAGCTTAAGTTGTTAAGAACTGGATTCACAGCTAAAACTCTAACAGCATGTTAAGTTACCATCAATATCAAAAACTTAAACTGTTAAACCAACAGAAACAAAACACTATTACCATGCATTCCAACTTTCAATAGAATCTGCCACAAAAATATCAAGATAAGTATACCTTGCATAGATTTGAAAAAACTAATTGCTTGGAAGTGTCTGATAATGCAGCAATTGCTGAAACAGCAAACTTGGACTGCATACGAGTTCCTTCCAAACATAATCTCTCCAAAAAAGGGTAAATTTCGCTTCAAAGACAAGAATGCAAATAAAAATTAGTAGCAATTCCAATTAATAACTAAGAAAATAAATGCATTAAAAAAATATCTTTATATTAAACAAGAAGGAAAAGCTTTAGATATGAATTCTTATCATAACCAAGTAACCAACATAAGAAAATATTACAGCCCCAAAAGCCTTGCAATGGCAAAAGCTTCCTAGGCTCCAAACTATAAGCAAGCCATCACTTTCAGTAAATTAAGAATAAAAGAAAATTGATGTCACTTAATCCTTGGTTCAAACTTCAAAATGTATCAGAACCCTAGTATATTGCAAATGCAAACTAAGGGTGGAGAAGGAAAAAATTACTTAAGAAATTTATCATATCATGTTGCAAGAGGAAAACGGATAAAAAGTATACCAAAAAAAAAGGGAGAGAGAGAAGAAGATTTGCAAGTCCAACATCCACAGTTTGCATATGAAACCCAGACGAGATGAATTTACAAATCTATCCAGTCATATTGACTACAAACAAGAACTGGCTGAGAAGCAGAAAAAGTTTAAGTCATAACTCATAACTCATAACTAAAGTTCTTGTACATGATACATTTGAAACATTATAGGTTGCTTTCTAATAAGTTACTTGCCTTTCAAGTAAATTCCAGTGAAGGAGATGATTGAGCAATATATATTAGGTAAGAAAACAAGAAATAAAAAAAGGAAGGAAGGTGGCCTTTTCTTATTATTACATCATGGTACAGAACTATGTTCCAATGAAATTTTGAGCATCCACACAGAGATAAAACAGACTGCACTAATTACCTGAGTTTAACAGATATATGACGACCTGCTTTTGCTAACACTTCAATCATCTTATCATCAACTGTATTACTTCCTTCTAACAAATTCTGAAATTGCAATTCTGAACCTCTCAAGAGCATAGGGAAAATGCTGGTAACAGCCTGGGCCAAGGTGAAGTGGCAGCACATAGAAATTATTATACTATAAATATCATGCAGACATGATTGAATTCAATCAATACTTAAACTACTAGTACACTGTACATTGAAAGACAACATGAGAGAAACAATCAGTTAAGACCTAAGACATAATCTAAGGCAGGAGGCACTCTAAACCATGCTGTTTGAGCCATGATGCATCCATCAAAAAGACATTTTGGTTTCACTCGCCAAAATATTGCCTTCTTTCCCCCATGATGATATTAAACCATACAATATCTACTGAAAATTTCCATATTATTAACTACCTTCCAATTCTTTGGGCACCAACAAACAATTCTAATCAATAGGACATTTTAACTGTTCAACTACAAGGAAACTAAATTAGCATTTCCCTTAATACAAGTTCCAAAATTTGAAATCAAGTTTCAAAAATTTTATTCCATAATTATTTGACAGGTAAGTCTCTAAGAGGTTCATGGAAACAACTCCATCCTCTTCCCCACCGCCATCCACATTTTTCAAACACAGACACATTGAAAGAGGCATTTTTTGTTAATTATAGACATGCCACAGCTACTTTTATTCTTCATCCTTTCTATTTCCTTTTTGCATTCAAATTTCATATAGATAAGCCAGCATACTTGACACTTAGTACACACATTAATAAGTTGATAAATACATGAGCAATTAAGCCATTGCAATTTTTGCAGACTATTGTAGTCTTTACGTTATTGGCTTTTACAGACACTGTTGTACTACACTGATGCACAATGGTATTGTGTCCCATATGTACCATATTTGTTAAACATATAATCCTGACAATATTTGTAAACTTTTCTCATCATACACTTCGTGGAAAGAAACCCTACAGTTAAAGTTATTTCTAAAACTCTGTATCTTTGGATGAATAGAAGTCAAATCCATTCGGCAGCAAAATTTTGTACCTGAAGAAGTCTGACGGAAGAAGCCTCCAAGTCTTTGTTTCTATAACTATTCCTGGAAATATGATTTAAAATACAGCTGACATGCTCTGAGCTGAATATATTATGAGAGCACTTCAAAGAAAGTGTTCGCAGAAACTCAAAATTTTGATGTTTATCCCCTATCATATTCAGAAACTTATCCTGTAAAGAAAAATGGGCTGCATTAGTTATCCATTCGGCAGCAATATACCATACATTCAGACAATAAAGAGTTTTTCCAGAAAGAGGATAACTAATGCAGGATCGAATACTTACATTGTTATACATCTAAACCATACAGAACAAATATCATAAAGAGAGAAATAGGAAGGCACATGATTAAGACCATCTTATACATGATCAGGTCACACGCACACACAGAAAGTATATGTGTGTGTGTAATTTTTCTCTCATCCAAGAGAAATCTGTCCAGGACCGTCCATGATAACATCACATGTCCTGGACGATTCTCGACAGAATTCTCCGGGATGAAAGAATGACTGTATATGTGTGTGTGTGTGTGTGTGTGTGTGTGTGTGTGTGTGTGTGTGTGTGTGTGTGTGTGTGTGTGTGTGTGTGTGCATCACCAATGCTACCTTAGTTAAGTAAGGATCTTCAAGAAAACTCAAATAAGTACAAATAAAATCATTATATTAAAATTTGGAATAGTTACTGCTACAATCTTATTCTTGGAATGAGATGCCTATTCTAATCTTTTTATTAGCCACCCAAATAGGGCAACCTTGAGTCATCTTCCATATTCAATATGACAACTTCTAGCCCACTTTGGGATGAGGTAGCAGCAGCACAAGATTTAAGAGGAACAAATAGAGACAAGATTGTATCTTTTGACTAAAACTAAAAGTAAAATAAATAAATAAATAGATAACGTACTCTAGTGGTTTGTGAACTTGTATATTGTAGTTCATCCAATAAAAGCGCCAGTGTATTAAAAATGTTGTTATCTTTCATATGGTTTAGTTTGTGAAAGCACTCTTCTGCTTTGGAAGGATCTGTAAAGCAAGCTGCCATTTTCATGAATGAAGTTCTGTATCTATTCTGCAACTCTTCCAGACAATTCTCCTGCAACAAATATTCAATGATTCAATTTTAAAGTACAGAATCCATCCAAGAAGCACAAAATAATTCGTTGATTGCATGATATCACCAGCCATCTACAGAGCATCCAAGATATAATTACTAGAGCATTTTGAACCTCCAAAATCTATAGAATGAGATTCCGAGACCTAAGACCTTGGCTGAATTAAAATATTCATGATAGTATCACAATATTGATGAAGGATGAGAGAGTTCCAAAGATGCCAACCAAAAATTACCTTCTCTTTCTTTTTTAGAGCCAAATAAGTTTGCATCTCACTCTGCAACCTAAAAGCATGACCTACTAAAAGTTAGGAGAGCACAATACAACAGTAGCAGTTTGTTGGTTCTATATCTTAGTACGATAGTACCTTCGTTTCTGAGATAATATTGAGTTCAATGCCTTCATATGAAGAGGGGTGAAAATAGAAAACAAATGAATCCAGTGCCTTGTCCTCTCCTCAACTGAAAGCAAAGGAGGAAATAAATCCTCTGCCAAAACTAGTTCCATGTTTTGGGTCCTGAAAGATACCAAGAATATTTATTTATATCTAACATTTTAAAACTATGATCTAGGTTTAACACAAGTTATATGTGAATAAACAAACCTGAACTCCTTACAGTCTTTATCATAGCAAAGCATCAAAATTTTACATGGGATTTGTTCTAAGTTTTGACTTATTCCCATATGGCCTTCAGAACATTTGTTACAATAATCACAGTAAACTTCCATCAATTTCTGAAGGGCCTTTTTTCTAACAGATATCTGCATATAAATCAACAATACATTGGTACAAAACCTTAGGAGTTTATCCACCAAAAATAAAGTTTCCATAGTAGATATACCTTCTTATCCCGAAGCCTTTCCATAGTCTGAAAAATTAATTTGGGTGGGAAAATTTTCAGGTTAGACCTAGCAAGATCACAGGCAACAATCACTGCTTGCATTCTCACCCTGTCATCAAAATCTAGGAGTCGACCTTCAAGGGCAGCTGCTCAAAATCACAAATGAGATATAAGTCAAATTATACATAATACAGAAATAGGAGCCATGGACAGTTTAGAAATTAAAATTGCTGAGCAGCTTACTGAGAACATCATGTGATTCTGGCCCAGAGGGATTGGCCATGTAGCAAATTTTAGCACATTGAATAGCGCTAACTCTAACTTCTGCAGATTTATCAGAAAATCTTTTCAAGAACTCTACGAAAAGATCACGGTACTTTTGAGCAATATGGTGCTCAGGCAATGAAAAAAATTTTCCAATCAGATTAACAGCTTTTATACGGACATCAACCTGATCAGTCTACAAATAGAATCATAAAGTTAATAATTATATGACATATTTACAGGTCTAAATAAAATAAAATGCATTCCTCAGCCTCCATGACTTTAATGAGGTTATGTGATAAAGTAACACTCAACAAACTGAAACAGAAGATATACCAGTAATTCTTGAGTCATGTTTGGAATAACAGCAAGAAGCATCTGAGGAGCACACTGGAAAATTCTAAAGATGATTTCATGGTAAAATTCTTTCAACTCACTCATTACAGCATCTCTATCCAAAATACAAGATGTTAAAAAACCACAAATAAAGGGCTCAAGGTTTTCTGAGCAAGCCTGAATCAAAGAAACAGCTAGCTGAGAAGAAGCAGATTGTGTTCCCTGGAATGGAAATGATAAAAAATAATTGCAATGAAGTTGATTTGAAGTTAAGCAATGACCCAAGTAAGAGAAGAGAACAAATCATAAGAGACATAAAATTTAATATAATAACATATAATAAAAATAAAAATTCACTTCCCAAAACATACATGTTTTCCATACTTGCAACCAAATCATTCTGGGAGTGCAATAGAACAACTGAAAACATAACTTTCAGTCATTCTCAATGCCAGGCTTATGCATAGTCCTACTGCAAGGTAATATACAACTATTGAGACAAAATATGCGCAAATAGAAAGGAATAGCTACGAAGAATAACACCTCCAACAAAAAGGGAACAATGTGCATTCATTTACCTAAATCCTCGAATGTAAATCTTCTATCCCTCTCCAACCCTATTACTTTTGTCCTCTCCATGTCTCACATTCCCTGTTTCTCTCTCATTTCCATTTCTCTCTTCTAACAATGCTTCCATTGCAAGTTAGATACATTTCAAAATGTTACCTTCTTGCAAAATTAGAAAAGCAATATATACATAGACACACACCAAATATATATATATATTGACTACGAGATTATACATATAAAACTTTCAATATCACCAGAAACCAAATTATTGAGAACAAGGAAAGAGCTGCTTTCCTTTGCTTTCCTAAATCAAACCATGAATCAAAAGCAAAAAAAACAGTAATCTTAAATAGGGGACAATTATTCAATACGCTAGCATATTATATCATCAGAAGTCATATAAGCATTCAATGCAAAAGGCTAAAGAAGCATGAACACAAACTGTTTTAGATGAGCCCCACCAATTTAACATCTGTTGTTTGAACTTATACCCATATTATATATATTACTAGTTTATGCCGCAAAGGAATATTGCCATAAATGACTTTAAGGCAAAACATACATACTCCAACACTCGCCTTATCCTCCTTCAAAAGATTTCGCAAAATCACATCCAAAAGTTGCTCAGAAGCTTCCTCGTGCAGAATATGACTCATTATAGACAAAATATCACTAATCAAACTCTTCTGATGATGCTCTCTGCAGAAAAAAAAAATAGAAAATACAAAAATAAAAAAAGATGCAAATGGCATGATGAATGCCAAATGAGCTCACATCCCAGTTGTATAACGTAGTCAAACACAATATAACAGAAAACAATGCATCTTACAAACATCTAAGAAATAGAAAATGGTATCAACAAGAGCACAGAGGTTTATATCTTGTCATATAATTCTAATCCCTATAAATGTATCTTTCTTCAATATTTCTCAATGATAAATCCCAAACAATTTGTTGATTGAACATAAAAGAAAAAATGAGCAGTAAAATAAAGTTGTATGATAAAAATAAAAAGAGTAGATTATAACCTCACAACGGAGAACAAGATATTGAACATCTCCATAACTAGATCATTGCAGTCAATATCCAACATTATCACACAGCATTTACATCTTGAGACAGTCTCTATAATTTTAACCCTTCTTGAAAAAAATGGACTTGTGGTATCAGCTAGCTCCGCGAAAGCGCTGAGGATAAGTTTAAAAATGTCCTGAAATGAAGATTTGTAAACATGCAGCAATCAGTGTAGAGTGAAATATTTTATAAACAACTAATATAGAAGATAGGCTAAGGAAAAGGAGCACCACGGATGTAAACACAAAACATCCAAACACACCATCAATATTATAAATATTTTCTAAAGATTTCATCAATATGATAAACCTTTACATATATCTAAAAAAAAATTACCCTGAGATACTTGTCTTCAAAAGGTGGTTCCGGTGCCAGGACACGAAACATTTCAGTAACACATATTGCAACTAGAAGCTTAACATCCTTATCTTTATGCTGAAGCAAGCCATGAACGATAGAATTCTTCAAGGGTTTTATTCCAGCTTCTAGCTTTTTAGCAGCTTCCAACTTTTTGGTCGCATCTGGAAAATTAGGCTGTTCTAACTGTGATAAAGCACTTGCAGCTTGCTACAAAAAAAAAATATATATTAAAAATCATAAAATGAAATTTAAAAATAAAATAAAATAATTGAAACAACCAAAGAATAACAACAACGGCTGATATCTAAATATATATTAGCAAAATAACAATGGAAACCAAAAACTTATCATATATTTCTACACAATTTCATTCTTCTTTTATCTCACCTTCAGCCTTAAAATGTCCACCACTTATCTGACTTATGATCTAGAAATAATCACAAGTGCATGGAAATATATGAAAAACAGACATTCGAAAATTTTGTTTAATCCTTAATAACCACTAAGAGGGAAAGCAAAACATGGTTAGCAATGGAAAAAATAATAATAATAGAAACAAAACAAAATAATAAGAAAAAAGTATTTAGTTAAGAAGGAACAGGAAAAACACTTGTTAGAATTTCAGATCATATATAAAAAAATCACTGAAATGTCAAATCCTCAAATAATAAGTTTCTGGCTTTCAGAAAGCGAATAAAGCCAACACCCAGCACGGTTTTGGTCACAACAAAATCAAGACAGCAACAGAAACAAGAAAACGCATCCAAAATAAACAGAAAAAGAATCGAAATATCATCATCAGCGTAATCACATTCTCGACCCAAACACTAATTAGACAAACAAAATTAACGAGGGAAAAAAAAAGAGGAAAATACGCATTGCTAATCCATTTGAATTCGCAAGGAACATATACTGTATACATACACTTGTATTATGCATGTGTGAAAGGTAAATAGTAAACTTGACTTACTCGAAGCGATTTGACAATGAAACCCTTAATCGGGCGACTTTGTTGGTCGAGTTGGGTTCCAATTTCCGATACGAGTTGCAGAGCGGACTCGTCCATCGAGGCAGATAATCGGAGAAAACCCTGGCTCTCTTCGGTGGAAGATTAAGGATTTGGATTTCGGCGATTTTCTCCGAGCATTAATGGATAGACCAATAAGCTTCGTATGTGCAAAGACGAAGGAAAAGCGAGACTGCGAAGTGAGAGAGAGAGAGAAAGAGTGCGGAGGTTGAATTGAGTGGGGGACGCTCCCGCCTTTGGTGCGCGTGAACATACGCGCCTTTGATATGCGATTTTTGCAGTCAATGCAATGCAATGCAAATAGGTAGGACATGACAAGCACGCCAAACAAAACAAGTCCAGAATTGACCCAGCCCGTTTAATTAATGGGCTTGGGTCATAAGCCCTGGTTCAAGCCCATTGTCTCCGCCCGAAGTCAAAAACATCATCGCGAAGTTGCATAGCAGCTGAAAAGCCCAAAACCTCAGAGTAACCCCCCAAAAATGGAGGCTGCAAATAGAATCGTGAACGCTGCGATCAGAGCCGTCAACAACAACGCGGTCATCAACGTGTGCCTGGTGGGTTCGTTCGTGGCACTGGGCGTGAGGTCGTTGAACCAGCAGAAGTACATCGAAGCCCTAGAGGCAGAGAAGGACTCGCTCGTCAAGTCCAACAAGGCCATGAAGAAGGCCATGTGGGACTGGAAGCAACAGCTTTTCGCCGAAGCAGAAAGCCACGAGGCTTTGGTTCCTCTTGCAAGGCTCAAAGCCATCTACGGCGAAGCTCCTGTTGCACGAAATGGTACTTATTTTTCTTTCTTCTGTCTCGAATATTCTGTAAAATTCGAATCATAGATGCACCAGGAAAGTTTATTTTTGTATATGATTGTCATTTTAATGGTTCTAATTGTGAAAATTTAGACATGCCAAACGTTTTGAAACATTCATCCTGAGAGAATAGCTATAGATAGAAGTAACTGGAATAAAATAAAAATAAAAAAACTCATGCTGTGGACCCTGAGTAGATAGAAATAGCTGATCCCAAATAGTATCGGAAAAAGGCTTGGTTGATTTAAGTTTAATATTAAACTTTCTTCTTGTTTTGGTACACTTTAGAGGGAAAATAAATTGTGGATAAGAATAGCATTGTTAAGCAGCAGGCTAGAGTACAGAATTTTTAGTCCACTTATTATATGAGGCACAATTTTTCAGGTTTGCTACATGGGTGATGGGTTTATTATTTGTTTGATCATTTTTCGTTATCAAGTTTTCTTTTTCCATGTGTTCTGGCGACTTGAGAAAGAGATAGTACCGCACTAAGCATAACTTTTGCTTTTGCTTCTGTTTTTTCTTTTGTTTTCAGAGCTGCCTCCTGACTCTTTCTTAATTTTGATCAAAAGCTCTTTTAGAAATTTTGATTAAAAGCTCTTTTAGAGGCATGGAGCACTTTTAAAAAATTATTTAAACACTCCTAAAAGCAACTTCGCTTCTCAAAAGCTATATCAACCAGAGCCTAACAGTCGCTAAACCTCATTATGGCATGTACATTTCGGTGAAGATCAATAGGATATCATCATGTTGTCTCTAATTGTGTTTATTTTTTTCCTGACCGGCAGATGCAGTACAGGAAGTTGCGAATTCACCTGCTTCCAAGTTGTTAATCTGATGTGTTTTCCAGTTTTTTGAAGATTAAGAGCTTTTTGCTATTGGATTACTGAAGAGTGAAACTCAATCATAGAGATTGTTCTAGTTTATTGGATGTGGTCATAATTTCTCATACACATGGTATGTAGAGTGTAGTCCAGAAAGTTACAAAAGGGACTAGCATCCTGGAGGATTTCTATAAACTCATTCACTTGGGATGACTTAAAATAAATGAGGCTTTTGGATTTTAGTTGATTTTATCTTGAAAGCTCGATTCTCGTTTCGACTTTCCAGAAGCTGTAAAAACTATCACTTGATTGAAGGAAGGGTTGTTGAATTTTCTGGCTATTAAGACTATTTTAGCATTTTGCTGTCTTTGATCAATGATTGTTGTTCTGTGCCTACTCCTAGTGGGGATCACTAGAGATCTCAAACTTGTATAATCTGATGAGTGTGATGATGTGATATAAGTTTGAATCCAGTTAAATGTCCCCACTTAATTGAATTTGTCCATTATCAATTTTTTGTGCTCTAGGATTTTGTGAGTCACAATAAATTATGATTCAACCAAAGTATTTTGCAATAAGCTGTTGCTCTTTTGGCTGGTATTTTGCAACAAAATGCATATTTGAACTGCATAACAGATTTTACATGTTCTTTTTTAACAGTAGGCTAGAATAAAACCTCCAAAAGTGTTGCATTCAATAAAATTTTAAAAAATATTACTCTATTATGGACAATGTTACTCTATTACGGACAAATATTACTCCATTATGGATTTTACAATGTTATTTTATTATAGACAAGTGTTATTCATTCATAACGGAATAACATTTGTCCGTAATAGAGTAATATTTTTTAGGATTTTATTGAATGCAACATTTATAGAAGGTTTTATTCCAGAATTTTCACCTTTTTTAACATGTATTGTCTGTTGGTGATTTGGTGAATTATTTCAAGGAAACTCATTCTGTGAACCAAAACAGGTTCTACACAATTTCTTCCACATCCCTTTTCAAACTTATATTGTTCTACTCTGATTGTGATAACTATAAAGTTGGGATGGTTAGGGTAGGGAATCTATCTCTTAGGCTTTGTTGACATTATTAAACAGGCAATCTAAACTCCATTTGCTCTTTGAAGACTAGTCTGCTTTTTTGACTAACGTTTTTTGGGGTCACAAAATGGATTAATAAGACAAATGAAAGGAGCAAATTTCTGTTTTCAATTTGTGTTTTAAGGACTAAACCCACCCAGATGGTGATGTTTGTTCATTCTTCTACTTCTTTGATCAACCTTCTGTTTATTATATATGGGAAATTAGGAAAGAAACTAATTTATAGTGGGCATCCTTGATTCCATTCCTTGTGCTGGTAAGCAACCATTAGCAATGGAAGCACATGTGAAAGAGATATGCAATATGGTCTAACTTATTGCCCAAGATAATTTATTTTAATTCTTATATTAAATAATGCAACAAAGCCCATTAGAGATTCCAAAATAAGTTCATTAGATTGTATACGATTGGAGCCATTAGTTGGCAATCCACCTCCTTGAATAGAGAAAACAAGAATAGGAACCAGGGAAATGAGAATTTGGTGAAAGAGGAAAAGAAAACTATGGGAACCATTCTTCATTAATTGAAAAAGAAAAACAAGTAAAAAAATTAAAAAATTGCTTTTCTTTTTCCCTTTCCTTTTACAGTAAAGAATTATAAATAAAAAATAAAAAAAGCATATAAGAAGAAAATAAATACTAATAAAAAAAGATTAGAAAAACTGCTTGTATGGACCTCTGGTTTTCAGCTGTAATTATGCTTATTGGTGGTAAATTTTGCTTAAGCATTAAAAGTTTGAGATGGTGTGGTTTTAACCCAATAGATGGAAAACCAGAAAAAGTGCTTCGCGGCCAATTAGGACTTTCAAGGTTCCAAGTGGTCGGTTAAGGCTTAAGCATACAAAACAAAGGAAAAATAATTAGGTGGTTCTAAAATTGTATGGTTTTAAGATATAAATTTATGTGGAATCCACAGATAAAATTTACACGATATGATAAATTTTGTATTTTGGAGCTATGTAGTAGCCCTAGGACCATAAAAAAAAAATACATGAGTTAAAAATAAAAAAATAAACAAAACAAAATAAAACCAAAAAGAAATGAAACAGCAAAAAAGGAAAAGTAGCTTTCTTTAGCCCACTCACCTTCTTCCAAGGCTACGAAAATCAAACTTGTAATCCTGTCGCTTGGACGTGTTTGGTTAAGTTGCATTTGTGTAGTCAACCTTCTCTTACGATATTAGCAGTCTTGATTAAATGGTGGGTAATACCATTGATAATAAACTTTTATATCTAGAGTTTAAACTTCCATACGATTAAAATTTTATCCTCTCTCAGAATGTTATAAAAAAATAATAATAATAAAATAATAATAATAATAAACCTTCTCCTTTATTATCTTGGGAAGGAAATATTGACTATTCGAAATAGTAAAAGATATGACATATATCTTTCAATGTGAACTAAACATTATATAATTTATGCAATGTCAAAATAAAACATGTAGATCTTGCGAAATAATTATTAACTATTTCGATTATGAATAGATTGCAATGTTAGTTCATATATCAATTACAAAAAGGAGTTTTTCCTTTAAATATTAAAATCAAGTTTTGTCCAAAAGAAAATGGAAAATGAGTGCTAAAATGTCATTGAGTAATGTGGAACTCTATAGAATTGTTGCATCCCAAAGGAATATCATTGAACTTAATTTGGTTTTAATTCTGTATCTTTCTTCTGTTTTTTTGGTAATATCCCAAAGTCTTTGTATCTATTTTCTTGGTTTTCACTTCTCCATGTCCAATTTGTTTGTCATTTCATGTAAAACTTATTAATTAATGTACACTTGACCAACTGATAGAATTTATTGGATTTAATGCTGGTATCATAGCCTGATTAACTAAGGTCAGTGATAAAGTTATTGACTAATAGAAAGCTGATGCAAAAAAAAATGGTTACTAAATCTCCTCAATGTCATTTTTTCTAATTAAAGTTGGACTAGTAAAACTGGAATGTCTTTAAAAAATACATAAAAAAATAATCAAAATATGTTGAATGGATATGAAATAAAAAGATATATAATACGTTTTTTTTCTCATTGATATAATATTTTTCGGTAGTAGATATGCGCACAAATTGGAAATTGCCTCGGACCAACCTAACTGAATTGGTTCCTTTCCATTTTTTATTTATAATTGGTTTGGCTTGAACAATTTTTATCTCAAATTAACCATATTTATTTTATAATTTTTTTAATATGTTATTGGACAAAGTTTCAATTCGGTTTGGTTTGATTTTTTTTAATGGTTGAGTTTAATTCAGTTGCAAAAAAATTAATCACAATAAAGACCATATAGTTATATATTAAAAAATTATTTTACAATGCATATCTGATGGACCTTTAAATTCTGAAATTATTCTGCAAGTAAAACATAAATTTGTACAATTTTTCCTAAAAGGTAGTTTTATGCCCATCCCCTTATTCCGAAGTCTGCCAAATTTTTATCTTTTGATTAAGCTATCTTTTTGCATACATAAACGATATCACATGTGATGGTGGTAGCATACATTGGACCCATTAAATTACTTTAATGTCATGCTATGTCTGTACCTTTTGATCCATATCTTACGGCAATTTGCCCAAACGTTTATAGTTCTCCCAAAAGTGACCTTTGCTTCCTAAATTATCAACTTCCTCCTTTGCGTGTCATCTCTTGAAATTAGGTGCATAAATGAATCTAAGTCAAACCGAGTGTTAGAACATCTATTGCTCTAATATATATCGCATAAAATTTATTTTGATTTAGATAGTATAAATATAAATTATTTTTCAATGATAATATACATAAAAATTATATATGACTACTAATCAATTATATATCTTATTAAGTGTTTTTTTTAAATTAATTTTTTAAATACAAATTTTGGTCTTTAAAAATTTTACAATGTTTAATATTATATTTATAAATAAATATTCAATGTATAAGTTACATCATATTAATATTTATTTTATATATTATGGAGAATAATTTATTTAAAACACTGTAAATTTACTTATATGACATATTTATTTTAATTATTTCATTAGAAATGTTGTTAGAATCAGGATCGAAGTTTTACTCTTATTTTGATAGTTGTTTTAACAGATTATATCAGTAACGACGTTACCTAATTAATTCGTTAAAAAAATAAAGAAAGAAAAATAAGCTATTTAATTATTTTGTTTTATGTTGGTATCGGATTAAAGGACCTCCATTCAGAAACATAAATTAAATTCGTGTAAATCAGAAAAAGGTCTCGAATATTCTTTTTTTATTATTATTATCATAGCGAATATTCTATTGACAGAAGATCATAAAAATAAAGTATTTTTTTTTTCCCTACAATTAACACCTTTGACATGACCCATCCCTAACCTTAATGGTAGATCATTCCTTTTATATGCAAGCCGGGTCATTAATAGTCCAAACAAGAGATTTTTTAAATGGGTTTAAATGCATTGCCAAAACTCCATATTGTTATTAGATTGGAAAATCATTTCCAAATATGTCATGTTGTTTAATCAAATAGATATTTAGATAGTCCTAAATTGAAAAGATAATAAGATTCTAAAACATTAATGATACACCATTTGCCCAAAATGTTTTTTACCAATCTTAAAATAAAAACAAAAATATTAACAAAACTTTGCTATCTCTATATGTTAATTTAAATAATAGTATTTGAATATCACAATTTATTTTCGACAATTTATCAATATGCTTTTTATAATAGAAAATATATTTTTGAAACTAAAAAATACTATTGAAATTTATGTTCGCAGTGTATATTTTTTCCATTTATTTAGTAACACATGAGATAGATTCATTTTTCCATATAAAATTTTAATATTAAATAAATCACATGTCAAATCGTAAATAGAACATATACCATCTCATACTACCACTGTTTACATAAGATACTATAGGCCTCATCAAGAAAAAGAAAGAAAGATACTATTGATAACTTATGAGTGTTGTATTTAATTTCATTTAATCTCTTTTTTTTTTTTTGGGTTCATTTAATCTCTTTACTATTCACATAGCTAAATATTTAGGCCATATTTGGTAGTGAGAATAAAGAAAGGAATGGAATAGCTATTCCGGATCAGATAATTTAAGTTTGGTTGGTTTTTATATCAATGACTAAATATTTTCAAAGATTAATTACCCCTTCATTTTAATGAATAATTGTTCGTTCACCCAAATAATGATAAACATCAAACATGAAATTGATAATTCTTTAAAATCTTAAAACATAAACTAACGTTACATGAGGAATTAACCATTACTAATTAAATTGGAGTGCTTTAATTATATTATTAAAGAAAACGTTTCTAAAACTAAATGGTATTGAATAAATAAATCTTCAATTATATTATTGGTAAAAAAGTCCAGAAACAAAAATTGAATTTAAATTAATCTAAACCACAAACAGAGGCTTTCTATTTTGCTCCAAAAAAAAAACTGACCTTTTATTTTTCTCGAACTTTAAAGATAATTATACTAAAAAAAAAAAACCCTATGTTGTATAGTAAGGAAAATTTATTCTGTAAATCCGGTTTATATGTAATTTTAGATGTATTTTATGAAAATAGACTTACAGTAGGATCGATCACACTGAACAATATTTTTATTGGGAAGGTTTAATTAAAATTTAAGGGCAAATTAATGTGAAAAAAGTATGCTTTTGTTTGAGATTTCCATCAAAAATCCAAATGAAAAAATACCAAACCCATGATCTAGTCGGCTGAGTCCCAGGTTCGAAGCCATCAAACGGGTAGAAAACTATGGTCAATGCCGAACCTCCAAAAAGTATATTCATTGAATGGTTACGATTTTCTCATTCTTTGACCTTTCCCAAACCTTGGACCTCCTCGTATGTGGGATCCACACAACCAAACAAAGAGAGAGGAGCTTTTAGGCTACAAATTGCAAAACAAAATTTTTTGAAAGCGTAAAAGTAATTTTCATGGCTTGTGAGAGAGACGTTTTAGAAATTGAAACATAACGAAAGGAAAAAAAGAGGGGATAAATCACATGGGAGTAGAACAGTTACCTCCACCGTTACACTCTCCTTCGCATTCTTAGGGTTCTTATACTGCTTTCTTGTTTTTCCATCCCTCTACTCTCTGGTTTTTTCACAGCTGCTTTCAAGTGTGTTTGTGTTTTTTTTTATCTGGGTTTTTCTTGATTTTTTTTTTGGGAAAGATATAAAGTGGGGTTGTGGAATTGAGGTTGGTTTAATTGAATTTTGTTTGTGGGGGGTTTTATGTGATCTGGGTCATTTTGTTTGATCTGGGTCTGAGAAAGACATACAGAGAAAAAGATGGAGGAAGTTCGGCTTTGTCAGTGGAGCGTGATTAGATCTCTTTTGGCGATTCTTCAATGGTGGACTTTCAATGTCACTGTGATTGTTATGAACAAGTGGATCTTTCAGGTAAAATCTGTTTCCCTTCTGTTCACGGACTTTTCAATTTTGTGTTCTCTTTTTTTTTTTTTTTTTTTTTTTTTTTTTTTTGCATTTTGAATTTTCGTTAATTGGGTTTGTTTAATTATGTTAATTATTTTCCATTTCTGTATCATTTTCATCAGATTTATTCGATATGTATCGACATTTTCTGAATCAATTTGAATTGCCTCATCTCGTCTAGTCTAACGATTTTTTTTTTTTTATATGTTGACTGAGTTGTCCCATGGACTGTGTCGTTTTGATGAATAGTTGAAACGGGTTGAGAATTTTTCAGTCTGCGTTCGCGTTGCATGTGATTGTTCGTGTCCGTTATTTTTTTATTATTAGCTTTCCTGGTGGGCAGTCACGGAGTCGGTTAAATTAAGAGAATGTAACCAAGTAACCAACTGATGCGCTCAATCTTATGTTAGAATCTAATTTAAAAAATAGATATAGTTAATTTTAATGTAATCTTGTTCAATTTTTAATTTATTTTGATTAATTTCGTATTTAAAGCCGGAGCTAATTTGGCTCGATGGTACATGTTTAAGATTGCTTATATTGAACATTGTATTCCAGTCTCAGCTTAGGTGTAAATGTATTAACTTCGCAAATCCTGCATTTTCAGTTCTTTTTTTTTTACAAAAAAAAAAAAATATATAAATTGTGCCCCCCCAATGGATTAGATTCTGTTTCCAGGCTCTTCTTAGTCCTTTCCATGAATTTTTTAGATCAAGGTTTTTCTAATGGTGTTGTAATCTCAGTTCTAATTGCCAATTTCCAACAACCATTTAAATGATCAAACTTTTTTCACCACGTACTAAAATATTTTGAATTCAAACGGAAGTTGACACTAGTCACTTTTTAATTCTGATTTTTTCTTTCTTCTTTTGGCAGAAACTTGATTTTAAGTTTCCGCTATCTGTATCATGCATACATTTCATATGCTCGGCTATTGGAGCATACATGGTAATTAAGGTGCTGAAGCTTAAACCACTGATTACGGTTGACCCTGAAGATAGGTGGAAAAGAATATTTCCCATGTCATTCGTGTTCTGTATTAACATAGTGTTGGGTAACGTCAGCTTGCGCTACATTCCAGTTTCTTTTATGCAAACAATTAAGTCATTCACCCCAGCAACTACAGGTCAGTTTTAAATATTTATAACATAATTCAATAATCCTGTTCCCTGCTGTTCAGCAGGTTTTTTAGGAGTGCTGCAACTTTGTCTGATATCAATGGATAGAACAGTTTTTTTACAGTGGCTAATTTGGAGAAAGTACTTTGACTGGCGTATTTGGGCTTCCTTGATACCCATTGTTGGAGGAATTCTTCTTACTTCTGTTACAGAGCTTAGTTTTAACATGTTTGGATTTTGTGCTGCCTTATTTGGTTGTTTGGCTACTTCCACAAAAACTATCCTTGCAGAATCTCTGTTGCATGGGTACAAGTTTGACAGGTACTTTCTCTGCCCCTTTATAATAGTATACATTGTTTTTTTCTTTTCTTCTTTTCAATTTCATTCTTGCTTCCTTTCTTCTTTTACTGGATTTCATCTCTCTACTGTCTCGCATAAGGGTTGATCAAGTTCCCTCAAATTTTCTTATTAGAGTTTAGAATGTAAAAGATGGTTATATTTGTATGACATTGATGAGTTAATATTACATTTGAACTTCCAAATGTTATGGTTCTAAATCTTAGAAGAAATTCTAATGTCCATGTGCATAGAAGTAGATACAAATACGTATTATCAGGTTTCTTATACCAATGTCATGAAGCCAATAACAGGACACTTTATAGGATCAATCAGATGGTAGAGAAAATCTAAAACTAGAGGAGCACTTCATCTAAGAACTCCATCGAGATTAATATTCACACATTTAGCAGTTTTTCTTATACAGTTGGAACGTTGGATAAAATATATTTTCCAAGATGGATGCTAAAATCTCACTTTATGGTTGAAAGTAAGTGATATTTATGATACTATGATTTTCTTAAATATGGCTTTCTCCTGATGTTTAGAAGGCTTTTCTTAACAGGGCTTTTTGTCAAGGATGTTAGTATGCAGTTCATCCTTTTATTGCAGAGTCATGTAAAAATTATCTCATTTTTTATCCTACCCTTGACACCACCACCCGCAAGGCCTAAATTGGGGTTTAAATGAGTGATTCATTATGCAATAACTTTGGGACATCTTAAGTTACAAATTTTTAGTCTTTGATGGATGCTGGCAAAATGTAATTGCTTAGGAGATGAACGGATTGACTTGTGGGTCTATTACTAAATTTGTTATAAGTCTTCCTACCTCTAGCTTTGTGATTGGAAATATTGAAGTTTATTGTGTAATAAGTTCTGCCACTTTTTCCAATATCTTCCTAGTAATTAAATGGCGCATGAATGCCTCAGCTGAAATTAAAAAAGTAAATGAAGATTTTTCCTTATCTGAAACTATCTTGCTACCATTTGTGCTGTTTCCTTCTCCTGCTCTGCAATCTTGCCACCTGCTGTAAAACATTATCAATCTTCCTTTACGTAATGCTTGTTGATTTTTTTATTTTATTCAAGCGAGAAAACATTTGTTTGAGTGCCTGTTCAGCTTTTAAATTGATGTCTCCATGTCTATTAATTGGTTTCTAGGATTTAATAATGTATGATTTTACACTGATTTACTTTGCGATTCTTTTGGTTATACATCTTAGCATAAACACGGTTTACTACATGGCACCTTTAGCAACCATGATCCTGGCTGTACCTGCAATGCTACTCGAAGGCAATGGGGTTTTGGAATGGCTTCACACTCATACATCTCTTGTCCCATCACTCATTATTATTTTCAGCTCTGGGGTGTTGGCGTTCTGCCTTAACTTCTCCATTTTCTATGTCATTCATTCCACTACTGCTGTAACATTCAATGTTGCTGGAAACCTCAAGGTAAAAGATGGTAGATTCACCTCATATTGTGTTAAATGGTGTGTATAGTCTTGATTATGGCCAAGTAGAAAAGATTATTACCAGTTTGGCAATAGTACTTCCTATTATTCACTAAGCATGCATTTTTATTTGTTCACAAGTGCCATTTCCCATGTATTTGCGGATGTTACTAGTATGTCTGCAGACTCTTCATGTATTTGTAGATAATGTCCTGAAATGCTTCTCCATGCACTTATTTCCTTGCAACAGATTCTTTGACTTTGCCCACTTCATTGTTGCATTTGCTCATTAAATTGATTTTATTTTTTCCCTCTGGTCATGATGTCATAATGGAAACAACCTATTGATTGTCCTCTCTTTTCTTTTTTGTTGTTTTTCTGGACCTGCAAAATATGTTATTCATCACGTACTTAATTCATATTTACTTGGTACAGGTTGCAGTTGCTGTCCTTGTGTCATGGATGATATTCCGAAACCCAATTTCGGGTTTGAATGGCGTTGGATGTGCCATAACACTAGTGGGATGTACATTCTATGGTTATATCAGGCATATCATTTCCCAACAGCCACCCGGAACTCCCCGAACACCTCGTACTCCTCGGAATCGTGTGGAGCTCCTTCCCCTTGTAAATGATAAATTAGATGATAAGGTCTAACGGGTTAAAAAGCCACATATGAGGTTTTTTGGCAGTTGGAAAAGGGATAATAGAGAGTACAAAGAAAATTTAAAGGAAACAAACATTGCACCTGTTTGTTTTGTAAACTTGCGTTTAGGTTACTTGAAATTTTTATTAGATGCTTTGCCCTCCTGAGGAATATTTTTCAGATTCTTATTTGTAATTTGCAGTACGTTGAGCTCTCAATATATCAGCAGCGCTTCTATTCTCCCACAAATACTTTTCACTTTGATCTTTCTTCATGACCCAAATTCAGTTATACACAGCATATTTACCAACTTTAAACCCTCTTGTTCTCATGATTGCAGCTTATTGGTCAAGGTCCTTTCTCATCTCTGTACAATGTCTAATCTTTCTACGACTAGGATGGTTACAACTGCGTTTCGCATTTTGCTTATTTTATTAATACGCGGATATGAATTCTGCCCTGGTGGCACAAGATAGGTTTGTAGAATTTTCAAATGGATTTAAAAATCTGATAGATCTAAGGTGTTTTCAATTGAAAGTCAAACAGAAAAGAAAAAGAAAAAAATAGTAACTGAAAATCAACTGCAATTAAAAAAAAAATAATGAAACTGAGGCCCATGCGTAATTTCTAGAAAAAATGTCGTTTTGGTTTCCAATTTCATTTCATTTCAATGATTGAACAAAATGTATGATGGGATGTTATATATTCAAGGAAATTAAAAAAAGAAGAACAAGAAGAATTATTTCCAAGACTAGTAAAATTTGATTATTGAGGGACAGCCTGAGATTTAGATTTGTTTAGTGGATACAAAGAGAAGATCTAGTTAGCAAGTTACGAAGGGTAAGTTTAGAAGCTAAATAACTAATAGGATTATATATATATATATATATATATCATAGCATTAGAGTATGTATATATAAAAAAGAACTAAGCCAAGAGCCAGAAGTTCTTCTGCCATCTGGTGCTGATAAGGTAGCCACTCACGCCTTTGCTCTGCTTCCTGACTCCTATTGTCAAACACTCTGCACTGTTTATGCACTTCTCCACAAACTCCTCTGTGCTGCTGCTGCTTCCACATAAGCTGCATCAACACCCCCACAACTCAAATCAATATCTATATTATTGGAACTATTACACACACACACACACACACATATATATTTATGTATTGGACCTACCAGCTTATGAGAGGGGAGGTCTTCTTCTGACCTAGAACCAGCACCGACACCTCAAGTTTCTTGACCTGGCTTATTACTGTGCCCAGCTTTGGTCCTTGGATTACCAATGCTTCCACTTCCACCTGAACAAAAAACCCAACTCAGCACTTTATTAGACAGATGCAGGTGACTCATTCATTTATTTTTTTCTTTTTCTGGTAAAAAGATAAAGCAAGCTGACATAAATTATAATTGTCACCACATCCCCCCACTGAAAATAAAAAGTAAAAGATGAGAAGCTAAAACTGACTTCTGAACCCTGATAACGAAATCATTAAGCCTTCTTCTACCTCTGAAGAGAGAGAGAGAGAGGAGGACAACAAAAAGAAAATCCAAAAAAAATAGTTTCTTTTAATAATAAAAAGATGAAAAGTTTTAAAATAGCTGAAAATTTCCCTCTTTTTTGAAAAGAAATAAAAAAAATGGAGATAGAGCGGGATCTATGAAATCTGTCAAATGGGATCTAACAAAACCAAAAATAAAAAGAAATGAAAACTCATTTGAGGTTGGTGCTTCTTGGATCAAATTAAGGGGAAAAAATGAAAGACAAAAAAAAGGACGAACCTCAGGTTTGCAAGCCTTGCATAGAGAACCAAGAGAGTTGGCAAGGTAAGGGGAAGAAGATGAAGATGAATCAGAAGGTCTATCAGGCTTGTGAGAAGAAGGAACAATGTGAAGTAGAGTGAGCAAATCACCCTTGTTAGCCACATGGGTGAGAGCCCAAATCATTGCATGTTTGGAATTAGAAGACTCATCCACCACCACCATCACTCTCTTCCTCATCACCAACCCACCATTCTCACCCCCATTTCCATACATATCAAACCCTTCCATTTGCCTCAAACCACCACCACCACCACTCTGCTTGTTCATTCTGTTCCCTTCCCACCTGTTTGACGTAGATTTCCAACCTTCCTTCCCACTTAATTGCCTAAAAAATGAACTTGACCTCGGCATTTCCTTCTCCTCCTTCAACCCAAATGTGGGTTTTATACAATGATCTGTAACAATCACAGAGAGAGAGAGAGAGAGAGAGAGAGTAACAGTAGACTGAGTGCTCTGGAGCTTCTCTGGGTTATTATAATAATAAGGAAGCAGAGGAGAGAGAGAGAAGAGACAAAAAAGGGTGATGGATGTGAGATTATTAAGGGGTTAGAGAGTGGTTGGAGACTGACCGATGATGCAAAACCATAATATAGACTTATCTTTTATGCAGATGCAGGAGGTTAAATGTCACGGGATTCACTGTCTGTTTATGGCTTTATTCTGCATAGATAGAGTAAACAATCACTGTGCTTCTCTGTTTTTGATGATGAAAGAGTGGATTCTTTTGTACCATTTTTTCTATCTATTTTCAGTACTTGAGATTTTTTTTTTTTACTAGTTCTTTTTCAATTTGCAATGATAGTTTGGCAAATTTAGCTTTTGTTTTAATTTTTTGGTAGTTTAGATTAATACTTTTAATTATTTTTATTCATCATTCTATTATTTTTGAAGAAATATTTTCGTTTACAAAAAAAAAATTGCAAAGAAAAGAAACTGAAAAAAGTAAGATGAAATTATCTGAAAATAAAAATACCTTTAGAAAAGTAATAGCTAACATATAAAAAAATTTAAAAGACTAATAATACTAATTTACTCCTACTTACAATCCTGAACTACCAAAAAAAATAAAAAAAAAATCTGCCAATTTTTAATTTAAACATAAAAAACTAACATTCCAAATTATTATTATTATTATTTTGTGTGCGATTAAAATCTAAACTTGATATCTAGTTTTTTTTAATATTTTCATCTGAAGGCACAAGGACCACATGATGTAGCAGTAGCAGATTATGTAACAAAGTAGTTCTACTGGTCCATCTTTTTCCGAAGTTATTATCACACCCTACAACTTGCAATGCCTATCTATTTTGTACCTTTTTTTTTTTCTTTTTCTTTTTTTCATCTTTATCATTTTTAAAGTAAAATGAAAGTCTCATTCATACTAAATTTTTTTTTTTTTTGATGAATTCATAATAAATTATTTAGTTAGGAGATGGACGCATCAATACATCTCTTTTTATCAACAAAAAAAAAAAAAAATTTGGGAGATGGACCGTTCGTATATTTAAAACTCTCTTTATGTGGAACTCTCAATCTGTCAATATTTTGTGTACTAAATATGTTTATCAAGTATAAAAAAATAAAAAATGAAAGTATATATCAACTTTTTTCAAATATCTTTTTTTTTTTTTTTTTGCTAAGAACTTGTTTTGAATATAAAAAGGTATAGCACAACCCTCCTAATCTTTTTTTAAGAACAACACAATAGCAAATGTTCTTCTTATTAATGATCCTTAGAGTTCGAATCTTCACATCTTCAACGCTAAAATATTGTCTTCGTAATGATAAAACATTTGTCTTAAAAAACTCAGTAACAAAATCATTGTTTCTTCTTATAAAGTTATCATTTGGTTTTTGTTTTTTTAAATTTAATTTACATATACCTATTTGTAACTTTATTTTTATTTTGAAACATACATAACGACCACGTTTTTTAAAAATACATTCTTAAAACTAAAATTACAGGATTAAAAACACATCCTTTGATCGATGCCAAGCGCTCCTCTTCTTTTTTTTGGCCTAATAAACCCTCCTAATCCGTATTTAAACTCTCCTAAATCAATGTCTTAGTGTCTCCCGGAGCAAGCAACAAGCACATGGATATCTTAAGCTACTCTTGGGCTAAACCATAGTTTTCATGCTACTAATGAGAAAAACGGTAAAGTGCATACATAACAAGGTAATAGTGATTTTACCGAGAAAAAAAAGGTAATGTGGTACTAAATTATAAAAGCAAGAACGTGACTCACTTTCAAGTAGAATTGGCGCTCATTCCGAAGCCCCATTTCCTATTTGAAATAGTTGGTAGGTGTGCCATTCAAAGTTTTCGTGAAATAGAAGACAAAAATTATGTACTAATTAACTTGAAATTGGATGATTGTGAATACTCACTGTGAAATTGCGAGAAAGATGGTGTATAGCACTTGTTCAAAGTCTTCTCATTCTACGCTTTACTTAGCATTAGGTTAAGTAAATAAAAAAAATGTTATTTTGTCACTGCCCATCATTAATGATCCATTATTAGTAGACTCTACTAGCAAAACTATTAGGTGAAATATTGTATCCATCTATAAAAATCAAGAATAATATAAGGAAAAAAAAGAGAAAAAAATTAATTTATTTAGTCAATTTGAGGTCTTTATTCCCCAATAATTTCAATTTTTTAAATGGTTAACTGAAACAAATAAATATTACAACCAAAATAATATATGAAGGATTATATCCTTATTTTTCTAAATAAATAATTCCATTCAGTGTGCTTCGCTAACAAAATAAATCATCACCATCATTTCGTTGAAAAAACGTTTAAACCTTTTCTTCAGAATCTGAAGCATTGTCCTCATGCTTTTATTATTGTTATTATTAATTTGTAAAAACAATATAAGATACACAAATTTTATATACAAATGTTATTTGGATGTGGTAATACAAAAAAATATATTTATAAATGGAAATTCAATTAATATTTTATAACATTTACATTTTTTATTTTACCTATGATATTAGTGATTATAAATAAATAAATTTACATAATCTGTAATTAATAAAGATCGTAAAAAAATAACATTACAACACCATTATATATAAATTATTTTCAAGATAGGACATGAGTAATTTATTAGAGCAATTAAACATCAAAAAATTTATATGTTCAGATAAAAGGAGGTAAAAAAAGAGTAAAAAAAGAAAAGTAAAAAAGATAAAAGAAAAAAAAAAGGGGGGGGGGNGTTAAAAGGGTAAGTAGAAATTAAAGTAAAATTATTTTTAATTTTTAAAAGTAAAGTAAAAATAGTAATAAATAAATAAAACAGAAAGTAAGGGTTTCTTTGCTTCTCATTCACTCGTTAGTGGTCAGAAGGTCAGTAAAAGAATCCTAACCTGACAGGCTATTATAACAAAAATTTATAAAAAGTTAAAAAAAAAAAAAAAAAGGAACAGTTAATTGTATTTAATTAAATGACGTATGCAAGTTAAATAGAAAATGTCAGAATTGGGTCCTCGTAAATTGAGCTATTTTTCTCATGGGGTTCATCGACTCAGAAATTCAGAAGCTCGTACTTCCAAATAATTGCACCCGGGTAACTCGCCGATACTACATATTCTGTGAAATTACGAACACACCCTTTCTATTTTTTTTATTTTTATTCTTGTAAATGAGATGGGGTTTTCTAATATATATATATATTTTTTTCCAAAAGAAATCTATTGAGAGTAAACCTAGGAGCATATCAATTATTGTCAGATGTCTTTTTAATTTGGTAAAAATTTATTATAAAAGTCTGTATTATTGGAAATTTTTATTTTTTCGTGCGATAGTAAAAAGAAAAAACACTTAAATACATATGAAAAAATCTAGCTGGCTCCTAGTGTTACTGGTACGCATTTATACATTTGCACAATCACGGAGGTCGAAATATTATGGACAAATTACATATAAAAAAAATAGTCCAAAGATGCTTTTTCGATATTTTTATTTATTTTTTTATTTTTAATCAACCAAGAAAGTTACAATTTTTTTTATAGGATTGTAACAATTTTTAAAATAGATTAAGATCATTTAGCTCTTTTTAAATTTAGTTTAAATATAATGTTTCAAAAATATTATTAATTTTTTTACTGTTTCATCCATCCTCTTTTCATTTAGATCACTCGCATCTTTCGTAAGTTGAAATTATTAAAATATAAAATTGAAATGAATATAAATTTTAAATAATTAGATGAAATATTCTCTTTTTAATATATAATTAATTTAGTATACAAGACCTAATAATTTTAAAAAAATTATACAAAATTTAATAAAATAAAAATATTGACACTTTTTTTTCCTCGACACTTCAATTGTACTATTTACACTTTTTTTTTTTTTGGTAAGTAGGTGACTTGCTATTAAGCACAAAAGGGGACCCAAAAAGGGTTAAAACAAGGAGGCAACACCTCCAACAATCTCTGAAAGGTACACGTTACTAAACTCCTCTAGGAGGCAATCTAAATTCAAAGAAGAAAAATAAAAAGAGCTTTGGGAAGAGAGAGCTATCTTAGCAAGAACGTTTGCTAGCTTGTTGGAAGTCCTTCTATTCCAATTGAGCTCCCAGTTGTTGTTATTTAGAGCTTTGCGGGTATTATGAATTCCTTCGCTGGTAAACCATCCCTTCAGCATGGCTGTAGAATTGACTTCGTCCACAACCATGCGAGCATCTGAAGAGAACGATACGTTTCTCCAATTTTGCTCAGCTGCTATAGACGTTGCCCACTCTACTGCCTGTAATTCAGCTTCAAACACCGACGAGCATTTGATAAGCTTTGTTCTAGCCAATATCAGAAAACCATACTCATCCCTCACGACTATTCCAACAGCAGTTTGACCATCCTTGTAAGCTGCATCACAGTTGATCATCCATTTACCGAGAGATGGAGGGTTCCATCTTTCTTCAATATCTGAATCAAAGGTTGGGTTGTATTTCAAACTGCCCAAAAGTTCCGAAGCCATATAATCCACCTGAGCCGCAGCCAGTAAGATGGACAAATTTCCAGCAAACAACTTGTCATTTCTAAACTTCCAGCAAACATAAAAAAGAGAAAAAGCAAAGACAGTAAAAGAATTCCTATCCAAAAAACCTTCACTAAGATGTCTAGGGGGATTTAGACTCGTGTCTATAAGATCAAAAGTATTTTCTCCTGCCCAATTATCCAGCTTTGCTCCCCATATGCTACTGAAAGCAATCTTGCATTGTCAAACTTCATCTTTTCACTTAGGACCTCCATAGTAGGAAGAACATTGGCCAAGGCTCTCCACACAAAAATCTTTAAGCGCTTGTGAATATGAGCCTTCCAAAGCTTATTCCAAATATCTACAATCGCACTAGGGGATGTGCAATTAACATCATAGCAGTTGCCAACCGAGAACCTTCCTCTTGGATTGCCTCACCAAAACAACTTGTCTTCTCCAGTATTAACAGGCCACTTCATCCTCAGGATGATCTCTGTCGTATCTTCCATAAACAAACTTCGAATGAGACCTTCATTCCAATCTGTGTTATGACTTTCCTTTAAATCAACTAATCTCTCCAGCCTACTAACATCCACTCTTTCTCTAACTTTAGACATTATTTCAAGTATCTCTGGAATCCACGGATCCTTCCAAATATTTATCTTCAAACCATTTCCTATTCGAAAACAGCAACCTTTTTTCAGAAAGGATTTAGAGCTAAGTATTCCCTGCCAAACGAAAGAGGATCCTTTTGTTTTAATGTGTTCAAAGAACAAATCTCTTTTTAGATATCTACTCCTCATGATATCAGTCCATAAGGATTTTTCCCCTGAGGCCATTTTCTAGCCCAACTTTGCAAGAAGGGCATTATTTATGTCTTTGAAACGACGGAACCCGAGCCCCCCTTCATTTTTCGGTTTACAGATCTTCCCCCACTTTTTGAGCGCTAAATATCTTCTTTTATTTGAATTTGATTCCCACCAAAATTTTTTCACTATTCCATCCATCTCTTTGCAAGTACCTATTGGAATCTTAAAAGTGGACATTGTATAAATAGGAACAGCCTGTAAAACCGATTTGATCAATGTGGCTTTGCCGGCTTTTGAAAGAAAATTCCTACTCCATCCATTCAATTTGCTGCACATTTTGTCTTTTAACATTTTAAAATCCTTGGTTTTGTTCCTTGAGAGAAAAAGAGAGTTCCCTAGGTAAATAGATCCAGCTGCCATATCCGAAAAGCCAAGCTCCTCTTTGATAGCTCTGTGATCTTTCTTCTTAGTCTTGCTGGAGAATAATATACTTGATTTTCCTTCATTAATTTCTTAACCCGACCATCCGCAAAAAACTTCGAAGCACTTCTTAATGGCCCTTGCCTCATGTATGTTCGCTCTACACATCACAAGCAAATCATCTGCATATAAAAGGTGAGAAATCGCTGGACCACCTTGACTGATTTTTATACCATGAATGTTTCCTTGAGCTTCCTCCTTGTTGATTAATCTGGTGAAGAATTCTAAACATAATATGAAAAGATAAGGGGAAAGTGGATCCCCTTGTCTTAAACCCCGACCTGGACTAAAGGTTTCTAAGACTCCCCCATTAATCAAAACCGAGTATTGAATAGTGGAAACACAGCTATAAATCAGCTTTCGGACCTCTGAAGTGAACCCCCAAGCGCCCAGAGTATGATCAAGGAAACTCCATTCTATACGGTCGTAAGCTTTTTTAAGGTCCACCTTGATAACCATTAAACCATTGCTGCTTTTATGCCTCTTAACCTTATGAATAACCTCATAAGCAACCACTGTATTTTCGGCAATCCAACGCCCCTCCAAAAAGGCTCCTTGGTTTTGAGAAACAATTCTCCGCATAGCACCTTTTAATCTCTCCACAATAATTCTTGAAACCACTTTATACACATAGTTGCATAAGCTAATGGGTCTATAGTGATTGAAATGGCAGGGGTTTCTTTGTTTTGGGATGAGAACAATAAATGTCCTATTGAAACTGTGGGGGACATGCCTTAAGCAGAAGCATTCCTGAACAAAGCCTATAACCTTTGTCTTGACAGTGCTCCAGTAGCTTCTGTAAAAAATTCCTGAGAAACCATCCGGTTCAGGACTTTTGAGAGGGTGTAATTTCCTTATACAGTCTTTGATTTCTTCCTCAGAGGGAATTCTGAGAATCTCCATATTTTCTTGTTTGGTCACAATTTTCTGCCCCAAATGATCAATCTCCTCCGAAAGGGTTGGTTGGCTAGACTTGTAGAGCTCTTTAAAGTTACTCAAAAAGTGCTCATTGATACCTCTCTGATCTTGAATCCAGACATTATCTTGCTTGACATTTGTTATCCTGTTCTTCCTTCTTCTCACATTCAGACTTGTATGGAAAAATTTGGAATTCCTATCTCCATCTTTCAGCCATGTTTCTCTAGATTTCTGCCTCAGAATTGATTCCATTCTTGCTCGTTGTATGCCCAGTTCATCTTTTATCCTATTCCGTTCTTCCACTCCCATATTTGCCGATTGTGAGATTTTTAGTTCTTTTTCCAAAATTTTGATTTTTTCATGACCCATCCCAAAATAATCCTTGTTCCATTTTCTGAGAGCTTTGGTGGTGTTAAATAGACTCATTCTCAGTTGGTGACTCTCCATTCCATCTTTCCAATTGTCCTCCCAAGCATTTCTCACCACTTCAAAGCTAGAAGAATCTGAGGCTCAGGCTTCAACAAATCTGAAAGGTCTTCTCGGATTCGGCTCCAATCCTTTTGTGTAGAGAATGATGGGGCAGTGATCCGAGCTTTCTGTATTAAGATTTTCGACTATGGCATTTGGAAACTTGGATATCCACTGGTGGTCAGCCAAGGCCCTATCGATCCTCTCTTTTATCATAGCCATGCCTCCCTGCCCATTATTCCACGTAAAGTGTTGCCCCATATGACCCAGGTCAATGCATCCAGTCTCATGCATAAAATGTCTGAGAAAGGGATATCTTTTCCAAACAGGCCTGCCTCTATATTTTTCAATTTCATCAATTATCTCATTTAAATCGCCTATCATCATCCATGGCTTTTCCTCCTCCCTCACCGTCTGTTTCATCTCATCCCAAAACGATCTTTTTTCTCCTCTGTACTGGGTTCCATAACATGTAAAAAGATTCCAGGATTGCTCATCCTCCTAGACCATACATTTTGTAACTCTATCTGAAATTCTTTCGCAAGTGATCTCACAATTCTCCGTCCACATTATCAACATTCCTCCTGCCAGTTCTTTTGCTTCCACAAAATAGTAGTTTGGAAATTTTAAAATTCTACATACCTTTTCCATCCTCTGTTTATCAGCTTTTGTTTTCATAAGGAACACACAGTCCGGGTAATGCTTCCTCACCAACGCCTTTAGGAAATTTAAAGTCTCTGGCGTTCCCAATCCCCAACAATTCCAGAAGAGTATCTTCATGGACGAGGAGGAGGCATGATAAGGCCCGCCTCCTCGGCCGCATGAAAATCCAGTTGTCTCCTTGGTGTTTGTCCACTGGCATTGCTGCTTCCTGCCCTGTCTTCCTCTGCTCGGTTAACAGCTCTCCACCTAGCATCTTTCTTCCAAGATCTAGTGCCTCTGCTTCTGCTTCTGTTTCTTTCCATCCCATCTTTGAAAATCAAATCATTGTTGTTCAGATTGAGTTGTGCTACTGGAGCCTCTGGTGTGCCTATTTCTCTTTGATTTTCTTTATAGAGGATGACCGAGTCCTTTTCTACTGCTTCAGACGCCCTGCAGTCCATAAAGTTGTTATTTTTTGAGGATCCTTCTAAACTGTACTGGGCCAGCCTTTTGCACCTTAGTAATTGTCTGTGTGGCTTTCGTGAGTTGGATTCGGAGGCTTTTTCTTTTATCGGGCCCAATTCCAGGCCCTCTTCTTCCCTTTCTAAGGCATTAAGTGCTGCTATCTTCTGGACCATATCTAAGGTCCAGCCCGCAATTTCAGTTTGCTTCACCCCTCTTACACGGTCAAGGACCAACTGCTGTAATATCACATCATTTCCCTAATTTTGTCTTTTTAGGGTATAATGAAGTGTTTCAAGCTCTAAACTTTTGGCCATTTCATTATGAAATATTTCCATTTCATCTTCTCTGCGCTGCCCTTCTGAATCCGTCTCTGCAGCTTTTACCATATCTAGCTGTGAATTCAGAGTGTCGTTCAGACGGGACTTATCGAGATCTGCAACTTTCCCTTCCTCTACACATCTTTCCTTTATTAGCAAAATTTCTCTGTCCGTCTCGAGTTTTGAGTCAATGAACAGTAAACTTCCATGATGTTCAGCACGCAACCACGGTCCGTACATCTTTGCGACTATTCCGTTGACGGAAGTTATCATCGCCGGTTCTCCAAAGGGGCATCTCCCGGTAACATGATTCAGAGCCCCGCATTTGTAGCAGAAGTCAGAGAGTCGCTCGTACTTGAATTGGATCCAACTACTCTGCCCCTTCTTCTTGTTCAGGAAAAATCCTGCAGGGATGGCTTTGTTGACTGCTATATCCACTCTGATCCTCAGGTATCTCTGTCCGATAACACACCGGCGATTTATGGAATCTTTATGTAGTGTACCGATCTGGTTTCCAATCTTGGTGGTCGTCTCTTCATGTAAGAATAGTGGTGGTAATCCATGGATCTGGATAAAAAAAGTTGTTGTATCGAAAGCTATACAGTCAATCGGTATGTCTGGGGGCCATTCCTTCAATACCAGCAAGGATCCGTTTAAAGACCATGGGTGATTCTTGAAAATGGAATCTCTGTCTTTTTTCTGTCCAAACACAAATTTAAAGGTATTCTCTTCTATCTTCTCAATCTGCAGTTGTTTACCTAGTTTCCATGCTTTTTGGGTTATTTCTGAGATTGTATATTTTCTGTAACAACGGGCAGAGATCATTTTACCCACCAAAATTTTCTTTGTATTTGATGCTCCTTCAACAGCATTTAAAGTAAGATTACTCAGCGACTCTTGAAGGGAAGCTGCTTTCTCGAAAAATCTTTCCATTAGAAACAATAGGGCTTGCAAGAAGGAAGGAAAAAAGGTTGGAAAACTGGGTTGGGGATTTGAAAAAAAGTAAATCGGAAAGGAAGATTAGTTAGAAATTGAATAGAGAACAGGGAGCATCAAGGCTGAAGAGGTGTTTGGAAAGGTAAGAAAAATACAGATGAATAAGAAAATTCACACTCTATTTGATTCAGTTACTTGTTTTCAAGTTGTCGACGGTGAGGTTTAGGCGAACCATCCTCAGAGGGCATCAGAGCCCTGGGTTTTTTTTCCAATGTTAATGATAAAAGAATTACACTCCTCACCAACAAAAGATTTTGTCGAATTTGAAATATCTAACAATATGATATTTTTTTCACAAAAAGATTTGTATTTTTTCTTTTTTATTTGGGACCAAAGATTCAAACCTTATCATTTTCCTAAAAACACCTAGGCTGTCTCCAAAAACTCAACCAAAAAAGACGGATAAAACCGTACTTAAGTAAATAAAATTGACGATCTTGAAAATAAAATTTTCATGGACATTTTACAAAATGAAGTCCTAAAGCGAAATAAAATATAGTATTTTTTGTTTTTGGTAAATATACAGTATTTGGTTTAAGAAAAAGAAACAAGGTGGTTTTTATTTTTTATTTTTTTATTTTTTAGTTTTTTGAGTAGAGTGCAAGGGAAAGTAAATTTTCTGATGTTTCTTGAGAAGGATATTAGCTGCAAGTCATTTTGATTTTATTTTATTTTATTTTTTGGTAGAATTAGCTGCAAGTCTTTGCATTCAAATTTAAGTCCACTTCATAGGAACTTGAGCCACTGAGAAAGCCATTAAAATGAAAAACAAGAAAAACTTTTGGTAATTTTGAGTTAGAGAATACAGACGAATTAGCATTCAGAAGAATCAGTAAACACCACCTTCCTTGTATCTCGTGAACCCCTCTAGGCTATAGCAACAACACATTATCCTTGTATTTCATGGAATTGCAAGGAGCTTGCAGTGCGGAAACTTTCAATGCACTGAAAGCTTTGGTGAGAAAATATACTCCATAAGGTATTTTTTTAATTGAAACCAAAAGTAAGACTGAGAGAATGAAACACTTGGCTAGGAGATTAGGTTTATGAATTGCAAAATGGTTGATGCTCGGGGTTTAGGAGGAGGTTTAATTCTAATGTGAACAGAAGACTTAATTTTGAATTGTCTTTGGAAGACTGAGAGGTTGATTTGTTGCTCTGTGAAGGCGGGTCTTGAGGACAAAATTTGGAAGCTCCTTGGGTGCTATGGCACTCCGTATAGGGGGAAAAGGAAGAGTTATGGAGAAATCTAGACAGCATAGTCTCAAACTGGGAGGAGCCGTGGCTTCTGGTTGGCGACTTCAAAGATATTCTCAACTTTGGGGAGAAATTCAGTGGTAAATACCCAGCCAAAAGTCGATCATTTTTGGGTAATTTCGTTCAGTCTATAGGGGCCATTGATCTTGGTTTCTCAGGAAAGAGATTCACTTGGGAGAACAGGCAGGCTGGAAACGCTGACATTAAAGAGAGATTAGATATGTTATTGGCGAACAAAGACTGGCTATGCATGTTTAGTGAAGCTACAGTGCAGCATCTTGTGGCCGAAGTCTCAGATCACATTTCGATTTTATTGGATACAACCGGAAGAAGAATAGCTGGTAGACGTCCTTTTCGCTTCTTCGAAGCCTGGACGATAGATGATCGTAGCAGAGAGGTTGTGAAGGTGGCCTGGGATCAACATATCAGAGGGGGCATGGAGGCTCTTCGGATCCAAAGAAGGCTTAATAGTACAGCTAGGGCCCTTTAGGGATGGAATAAACTAACATTTGGGTTTGCTCATGACCGCATTAAGGTGCTGGAAAAAAACATAAAGGAGCTTCGTTTTAACTGTATTGGTTAGGAACCCTTTCATCGAATGGAAGAAGAACTCCAGATCCAGCGAAGCAGATTGGAAAGCATTACTAGGCAGAAATCTCGGGAACTCTGGCTTGCCAAAGGTGACGGTAACAAGCAATTCTTCCATTCTGGCATGCTGAACCGTCGCAGGAGAAACAAAATCAACACCGTTTTTAATGAAGATAGATGGTTAATCGATCTAGCTGAGATTACAAATTATTTTCTTGCTAATTTTAAGGAGGTTTATGCTACTGAAAGCCCTGCTATCCTTGAGAATCTTGGTGACTTGGGGTTTAATCTGCTCTCCATGGAAGAAAACCTTAGCCTAATGCTCATCCCCTCGGAGAAAGAAATTAAAGATTGCATCCATGCCTTGCAACCTCTAAAAGTCCTGGGCCCGAAAGGATTCTCCAGAATTTTCTTCCACCATTACTGGGACACCATCATTACTCAAGTCATTAAATCAGTTCAGGAATGCTTCAGAATCGGACAAGTATCTAAAGAAATGAATAAAACCTACACTGTTCTAATCTCGAAGATCAAGCATGCAACGGAGTTCTGTCACTATCGCTCGATTAGCTTATGCAACTTCACGTACAAGATCATCTCAATGATAATTACCACTAGACTAAAGGAAATCCTCCCTAAGATGATCTCTCCCAACCAGGGAGCTTTTATCGAAAGGCGATGGATAGCTGTTAACACAGTTCTTGCCCATGAGCTTATCCATAAAGTCAAAAACTCCAAAGGAAAAAATGGGTTGTTGGTTGGAAAAGACCACGGGTTGGCTCTAAAATTGACCTTCAATAGGCTAGAATGGGCATTTTTTGAAAAGGTTCTTAATTGTTGGGGATTCTTAGAAGATTTCCAAAGACTCATCTTTAACTGCCTAAGTTATGTTACTTACAGCCTTCTTATAAACGGAAGTAATGTGGGAGACTTAGAGCCAACCCGTGGTCTTTTTCAAGGAGATCCCCTATCTCCATATTTATTTATTTTGTGCACCGATATTTTGTCTCAGTTGTTGGAGGAAAACTTGATGGTTAAAGGCATCAAAGTGGGTCGTAACACTCCGGCTATAAGTCACATTCTTTATGTAGATGACTTACTTTTGGCCCCAAGGGCTAACTTCAGTTGTGCTAATGCTTTTCGAGATTGATTTGATATTTTTTGTCAATGGTCAAGGTTGCAGATGAATAGAAATAAATCCAGCTTGCTGTTTTCGAAGGGTATGAATAGAGGTGATAAGTGACAAATCTCGGATTTATGGGGGCTTTGGGGTATGAAACACGACTCCATATATCTAGGAAATACCTTGATAATGGGGAAAAACTAAAAGATGGATTTTAGTAAGCTAAAATATCGTGTCCAAGCCCGGTTAGATGGCTGGCAAAGTAAACTGCTCTCAAAAGCTGGCAAGGCTACCTTAATCAAAGCAGTCATTCAAGCTACTTCTATTTATACAATGACTACTTTTAAGGTCCTTAAAGGTATCTGTGATGATCTGGATGCAATGACCAGATGTTTTTGGTAGGGGCAAAGCATGGTTCAAACATGTTTTTAGCCCTTAAACTGTGGAAAGATATATGTCAAAGCAAAAAGAGAGGAGGTCTCGGGTTTAAGAGATTTCAGGACATCAATTTAGCATTGTTATCCAAATTAGGTTGGTTCATGGCTAAAGGAGTTAATAGGATTTGGGTTGAAGTGATGCGGAAGAAATATCTCCAAGGAACCTCTTTTTTTGGTTGTGAAAGAAGAATGGAGGACTCTCCGATTTGGAAGGGTATTTTAAGCATTAAGGAGATTATAAGGAGGGGAGCTTGCTACAAAATTGGGAATGGGTGGTCTGTGGACTTAAACCATGACCCCTAGCTGCCTAGGGTTAATATGAACCTGCCTCGTATTCAAGAAGGTTTGGCTTCTAATGGTGTGAATAGGGTAGCGCATCTAATTGATCATGATAATTTGACTTGGAATTCAAATCTTCTTCGGGCTATTTTTAGCACTCAAGAAACTTTGGTCATTTCCAAGCTAGAAATTCCTTTAGTGCAATGTGAGGATAAACTATGTTGGTTAGCTGATGGAAAAGGGAAATTCTTTGTCAAAAGCTGATTTGATATCATCCAAAGCTTTGAAACTGATGATATACATGTTGATAAAAACATTTGGGAGCTCATCTGGGGGTCTTCTATCCATGAAAGATTGAAAGTCTTTCTTTGGAGGCTTATTTCGGATGTGCTCCTAACAAAAAAGACTATTGCTAGCCGCTTCGGGGGAGGAGATATAGCTCGTGCCCTCTGTGGTCATGAGGAAGAAGATGCTATTGATGTTTTTAAGCACTGCCTGGTGGTTAGAGCTCTAGGCTTCTCCAGCACCTGGGGAGTTAGGATTGATGGTTTTGAAGGGGACAGTTTAATGGATATCATTAAACAATTATGTACTTCTAATGGGGATAAGCTTTTTCCCCACCTTCTGATTGTTGCTTGCCTCTGGTATTCAATGTGGTTTTTGAGGAATGATTTTATGTTTCAAGGAACTTTTGACTTGCAGGTGGGAGTTAAAAACTTCGAAAACAAGGTCTTTGAATTCCTTGCGATTGAGAAAGGACTGTCTAACTCATACAGAAGCATCCGGCCTCCTCCCAAATGGACTCCCCCAATCCACAACAGACTCTCTATTAATGTGGATGCTTCGGTGGGTGGGGGCAGAAGTGTATGGGCCATGGTTGCTAGAAACCAACTTGGGGAGCTAATTTTCCTGGCAACCAGTTGGGGGGAGGAACTATCTCTTCAGCTTGCTGAATGCAAAGCCTTTGCCTGGGCAGTAAAGATTGCTGTGCTACATGGCTAGCAAAATGTTGATTGGCACTTTGATGCTCAGCTCATCATAAAGCAGGTGACATCCACGGAGGGCCCGGAAGAATGGGAGACCCGAAATGATATCATAGCTATCCATCATCTCTCCAAATCTCACAATGACTGGATCTTCAACTGGACCCCTCGGTCTGCCAATCAATGTCCTAATGCTGCTGCTAAATGGGCAAGGATGCATTGCTGCAATATTTGTACTTTTGACTCTTCTGATGTTTGTATTCCCCTTTTTTATTTTAGACCTTATCTCAGTTGAGAGTGCCCTATTTTCCTTTCTTTTGTAAGCTACTTGCAGCCTTTTTTGTGCTTTTATGAAAGCAGTTTCTTTGACCAAAAACAACACATTAATCTATTTGTGGCCGGTTCGATCTAATTTACCATCACACCCTCTACTTTTTCGAATATTGTTTTCTAACATTCCCTTATCTACTTTGCTCAAATCCCAAACCAAACTCAAAACCCCCAACCCAAAAGGATAATAAATTTCAAAAAAATTAAATTAAAATGGTGATAGGGTGGGCCAGTGTCCATGTTTACCTGAACCCAAATAACTCAACCCATTGGGTGGGCTAGTGGATACCAAACTGGGTCTGGGTTGGCATTTATTCCAAGAAACACCAAACCTCGGCAAAGCAAATGGAGATTTTTGTACTGATACACACTTCATTACAAAAATAATTATTATGCATATCAATTTTTTTAGCTATTAATGTCCACTACATCATTACTTTCAAATCAATTTTATTCTTATTTATTTAATGTTGTTACTTACTCCAACTATCCTTTCTTTAGTAAATCACTATTATTTTTCTACCATTTGTCATGAATCCATTGATTCTCCTTTGTATTTTAAAATTCCTCTTTAATTTTTTCTCTATTTTTTTTAGCATTGGCTGCATTGAAATATCATGGTTAAATTTGACAGCAAAATAGGTGATTTTGGATTTATTTTCAAGCTTTTTTGAAGTTTTTAACGTCAAACCTTACTTAAAAACCCACCAAAGTAATTTACTTTTTTTTTTTTTGTTAGAACTATGTTAAAATGTATATTTAAATCTTGTGTGTATTTTTTGAATTTTATTTGAAAAAAATAAATCAAAATAAAAAAAAAATTAGAAAAATAAAGGTTGAAGACAACCCGCCCAACATTGGGCATCGAGTGTAATTTATGGACGGTGATAGTTAAAGCGAATTTCGCACCACCACCATCCTACTTTATGCCACACCACCCAATATAAAAGCGTGTGAGCCTGGTTGGGCGGATTGCTAACCAGCTTCTTATTGCCTTATAACCCGCCCTACCATATTGCCTTTACTTAGGCAGTGTAGCATACAAAAGGGTGAGGATGGAGTTAAACAACATTAAAAATGTCATACATTGAATTTGTTCTTAGATTATATATTAGCTGCAATGTTGGTCTACACGGCATAAGATCAACAGAGTTTAGGCCCTATAAAACTACCCCGTCACATGGAATGTGAAAGGTAGTTCTTGTGTTTTGAAGTGTGTTTTTTCAAAGGTGAAGAAAAAAAGATAGGGAAAACACATACTTATGTCATTTTTCATGCCCATGAGGAAACACACCGCCTTTGCTAAAGGCGATGTGTGTTTTCAAGGGCAAAGAATAAGATTTAGAGGGTCCAAGCCTTTATAGAACCTAACCTATGATCAAATCAAGTTTGGTTTCTCTTTCGAATTCTCAGTGGTTTGCTGCTCCGGTTCCTAAGCCTCAATTCCTAATTGCGTCAAGGTGTGAGCAATGGTTCAGTTTGAGAGGATTTTGGGAAAAATTCAAACCGAATTGCTGTGAATGGTTTAGTTCAGTCCAATTGAGCAGTTTGTACCTCATTTACTATATATATATAGTAAATGAATCTTTCTTTCTCAATATGATATTAATGGAGTAAGTTTCTCAACTAAATTGAAAGAAAAAACAAGTCATTTACACAAAATCTCATCACTTTATAATATATAAATAAATATATAAATATGATATTATATATTAAAATATAAAAGTATATAATAATGGTTTAGTTTGGACCAATTCAGTCTAAAAATTGCTAAAATCGCAAACCAAAACCGCTACATGTGATTTGACAAAAATAGAAATCAAACCATTTGATCTTTAAAAACCAAACCAAAATCAATAATTTTCATCGGTTTAGTGGTTTGGTTTTGTTTATGCGCACCCCGTGTGTCAATGGTCTTTCAGAGTCCAAATCTGAAAGATTGCTGGAGGTTCTTTTCTTGGAGGTGGTTCATGGTGGTTTTCTTCTTCGAGAGTGGTTTCTTCACCTTGTGTTAATCACGATGGTTTTCATCACCATCACTGTGATTTATCTTTGCAAAGGGTTGCTTAACCCGTGCTATTGTTACCGATGACGTAGAACAGAGGAGAGAGAGAGAGAGAGAAAAAAAAAAAAAAAGAGGGTCTAAATCGTATACGACCAAGATAGGAGGAGAATAGTTTGTTTTTTTAATTTTTTTTAAAAATGAAAGTATAATAAATATTTTAGATTTGGAATTGATGAGGATGAACATGAATAACTAAATAAAAAATGATGAGCATAAATAGTTAATCCAGTTCATCGGTGAGCATGTGTAAAAAAATTCCTAAGGTTGGCAAGGCAGATATGGTTTTCTAGAAATTTAAGGTTTTGGTAACTTTTTAATATTAACCTGACCCTAACCCACCTCGAATATTTCCCACTAAACTTGAACATTAAACGTGAATAGTCAATGAAGTAATGCAAGAGAATGAAACGAGGGCATTTTCTATTGCAGCCAATTCATACAAAAAACTCTCATAAGTTGGTGTTGGTGTAAAACACAACAATTAGTTGTTTTAAGTGTGCGAGTGTGCCATTTCGAACCTATAACAATCCAAAGAAAAATAAAGTGTGCGTCAATTAATATAAGACTTAAATCAAAAGATTGTATTAATTATTGAGAACAAAATAATTAAAGGTTATAAAATACATTTCAAATCAAAGGATTTTTAATTAAAATTTTCAACTAAAATACTTAACTACTCGAAGTAAATTCTAACGAGAATAAACTAAGTAGTCTATGTTTCTGGTGTGTGTGGATGCGCAAACCCTTTTTAAAGTTGGAAAATCTTAAATTTATAAATAAAAAATTTCTCAAAAGGATTGTTTACTTCGACGTGGGACTTTTGCAATTCCAGTTTCAATATCATCAATTTATACTTGTGAAAATTTAACGTATACTAATTTTCAAACAATGTGGGACAATTGTATTTTGTACACCTTCAAAAATAATATTTTAACAAATTAAAATATTACTTTGCAAATATTTAATATTTGGTCTAAACAGTTGGATTAATCAAAGGTTACAAGCCAAACTCCAGATCAGACGGGCAGGGCATTGAAGTACTATAAGATCCTTTTTTTTTTCTTTTTTTTTTTTTTGTCTCTATAGATCATTTAGCTTCAAATAATATTTACCAAAAAAAAAATGGCATCAAATAATTTTTTTAACTAAAGAATTTTTATTTTTGAATTTAAATTTTGCATTAAATGCTACAATGAAAAATGATTAAAAGAATTTTATATAAACTATACAATGAGGGATTTGGGTAAGTAATTATATCCTAACTTCCTATTTCATAAAAGTTATATCAGAAGAGCTCCTATCAATTTGCGAGAACCTTTTGCTGGCCATTGACATATACTAACCAGTACATGCTCCCATCTAAAATTAAAGAAATCTTATTATTGAACCCGCTCCAATTGGGCATTTTCAATTATTTCCTCTTCTTTTCCCCCAAGTTCTGGCGTAGCTGTCCTGAGCCACTCACAGTAATTGTTGGACGAAGTGGTGAGAGCATCGACTCTGTTAGTTTTCCTTAATTTAAAAGTTGAGGTGAAACAGCATCTGTTTACTGAGAATGATGCTCGTCGTATAAGTTAAATTTGCCAAGCATCGATATCTCTTCAGTGGACAACATCAGTTTACCATTACTCAAGTAGTGTCGAGCAACTCGTTTCCTGTATTCAAACGTCACAAAAGTACATTAACTATTTGCAAGGGATGTGCCGTCAATAATTTCCATTTGAAACAATGCAGCTGACCAATTTGAAGCCAAACACATACCTCCTTCTCCTTGTACTGTTGATGTTTTCTGATAAACGAGAAGCCTCAAATCTTGAAATGTTGCGCAGGGAAGAAAGATATTCATTAAATGCAACACCTTTCAGTGTCATGTATGATTTTGAAGGAACAACGGACTGAATTATATCAAAAAGGCATGACTTCGTTTCACTGCAATGCAGACAAGTAAAGCATGACTTGGCAAATCATAAAGCAGCTGGAAACACAAATTTAAGTTTATAAAGGTAAAAAAACAATTGTGTAACAAGACGCTCAAGGCCCTTACCTTTTGAATGGAATATCACTTTTTGGCAGGCTAAACTCTGAATTTCTTCCAGAGCATGAACTTTGACTTCTTGGATGCTCTCCAACTAATTTACCCCATGCAACCATATCAGTTGCAGAACCCAACATTTCTGAGGCTAAATCCACTGTGCTTTCATAACCCATGGTTGATCCCACAGCAATGATGTCTTTTGTGTAGGAGCAAAATCCATGTTGTGCAATTGTTGATGCCAACGGCAATTGCTTATCATACAAGCTATATGCATCTGACTCCTCAGGCGGGATCATTGATGGTTCTAAAGAATCCTGCAGTCATATGTAATCCCATAATGAACTAAACATGCATCATATAATTAGCAAAGGGGACCTTAATCTCCAACCACAAAGTATTATGACACTTACAGTTGTTAGTAGCTGGCAATTAGAAAGCAACAAGTCTGTGTCTGAGATTAGATTAGTCATACTACAAGTTAACTGGAGAATTTGTGAAGCATGTTGCAATTCTGATTCTGCATACTGTCTTAGATCTGCATGATAGCCACGGAGCTTGTTCCATGACTTTTGTACTAAATCAGTTGCCACCAAGGATCTCTTCAAGAATTTGGTCCCTGCATTAGAACCCATGCGGCTAAACTCATCCATCACCTGATACTCATTTGCAACAACCTCAACAAGTTCATTTTGAGAATCTTCCACCTTCTCTTGATGACAAAGTTCCCTAGCTTCATGATGAGTACTCGCTAATGTATCTGAATTTTCATTTATTCCTGGTTCAGATATAACAAAGCTGACAGTTTCAAGTGGTAACCAGTTGCTAACAGAGACTCCTTCCACTGTCTCAACAACATGACCACATGACACCGCTCCTGATTGTAGCTCAGTGCCGTCATTAATTTCTGTCTCAGGAACAAATGATGATTCTGGCACACAGGATATATTGGCTGATCTGTATGTGTCAGTTAAATGTAAATCTGCAGTTTCTGAACATTCATAATGCTTTCCATCATCATTAGCTTCTTTAGAACAAGGCAACTTCACTTCAGAAACTGCTTCATTATCAGTGTGTTTGTCTGAAACTTTACTATTTTTATTTTTGAAAAACTCATCTTCAGAGTCAGAAGATAGTATTACATCATGCTTTCTCCGCACAGAACGCTTGCATGAAAATGGAGTGTCTGAATCATCGCAAAAGTCATTAGGCATATCAAATTGAGCTGTGAAGTCCTCATAATCATGAACAGAACCATTCCTGCTCAACATCGCTACCTTCTTGGCCTCTATACTTTCTGCTTCATTATTTTGTATATCCAAACTGTATCTCACTTCCTTATTATCAAGGTATTGTTCCTCATCTACCTCCATTAAGTTGTTTTCCTTCCTGGATAATGACCCAGTTATCTCCTTTGCAACTAGCTCCGATAATCGAGAAGGTAAATCCCAAGGTATCAATTTTGGCAGTATCTGATGACCAGCCTCAAGATCAAAGAGCAGTGAGCCATATGTCTTTTCCATTTTCCTAGCTGTACACTTAAATAGATTAATCTTTAGAAAAAATTCATAGACAGGCAAAGATGAAAGAAACAAAGGAAGACATGCAAATAACAAACTTCAACTAAAAGTAGAAACTCTTCTGAGTTTTCATGCACTATGCAGGGAAATATACATGTTTCAATTAGTTCCTACAAGCAATTGAAGACAAATAATTTTAGATTCCCAAAAAGAAAGGAGAAGTCATTTCGAAGTGAAGCGTCTTATAGAAAAACCAATATGTTATTTAACTAATCGAATCATCATATTCAAACCCACTAGCCTGCCCCAAATAAATATGGCCAAGTAATAAGGATAAGAAAATAATGGGAAAAAAAAACATTTTCCATGATGCATAGATCACCACCCGGGTAAAATCCCATCAATGAAACCTCTAGCAGCAAGGAAGTGGATATATTATGAAAGACAATAAAACAGAGAATCAGACACAAGGATGCCTACATAGAACAATTACCTACAGCACACCCAGGTGTCTCAGTTTTCAACTAAATAGAGAAAGCAACTTCATTTGTTTTAGCATTGTCTGAGAAAACAACTTGCACTTTTGCTTTCCTCCTTTATCATTTATGGTACACTGTGAATATTGTGAATATGTATCTTCACAAGTGTGCAGGTTGTGTGTAATAGTCCCTAAGGGCCAGTTTGGGTGGTAAAATATCCCAAACTTCAATTGACCCATAATGCAATTTTAGGAGCTACTTATCATGCAGGGCCAAAAAAAAAAAAAAAAAAAAAAAAAAAAAAAAAAAAAAGCAATAGAAAATATTGTGTAGTATTAGAACCATGAATTCAAATGCAAGCATTGACACGCATGTGAGCCACATCTAACTTACCTTTCCTAGATCTTCTACCCTGACACCAGAACTGAAGCTGCATAAAGATTTTCCGAATATCACCCTGACAATGTCCAATTAATCGCTCTAACAAATGAGGTGGAATCTTTACTCTCTCAGTAGAACAAACCTGCAGTGCAATAACATAATGAATTTTAAGGGCATCAAGATTTCTCTGTTAACAAGTTTAGCAAAAAATATATGCATTTCAAACACATACCATATATACATGGCAAAGCAGGTCCTGCAATGATGGCAGTGAAAAGGACACCTGTAATCTATCTAAGTTGTCGGGCAGGGGAGGATTGGGACCTGGGATTTACCACAATAATAATGACTAACAAAGAAAAAATATCAAAACACAAAATTGCAAGTAAGAGCAGCCCATAAAAATCAGAAAGCCTCTTACAACTGCTTGTCAATATAATGGGCCGCTTTGCAGTCTCAGCAATCTGCTTTATTGCAGCAATAAAACCATGATCTTCAACAAAAGTGATATCCACATCCTCAATCAGAACTAAAGTTTTAACTTCCCTCTGACAACAAGAACTTCTACCCTCCTTGCAATCAAAACTTTTAGATTCTCCAATCACGTTATGAAGACTTTCATCTATTAAGGGTATCAGTTCAAACACCTCCTCATCAAACTCTTGGGGAGTCAAACCATTAACGAAAGCTGAGGGGGATTTTGCAACATGCTTGTTCTGTGAACCCGCAGGATTTGGTAGTGGCCTGGAAAAACATTATTACTTTATAAGGAATTATATGATTGATTTACAAGGTTTGGTTTCTCTTCCAACTAAATTACATAATGGCTAAGGGTGACATAGGCATGATTTACTGAGTGAAAATTCCTCAGCAGCAGGCAGACTCTTACTTAATCACTTGTTATTGCAGAGAATAAGCACACTGGTAACCACAGAAAAAGAACCTTGCACAAGAAAGCTAAAAAATACCCTGAAATCAATAAGATATATCATATATGAAAGAAAATGTCCTAAAAATCACAATCCCAATATTGTCAACCATATATTATAATAATCTAAAGTAACTAATTTCATCAAGTTAGGGATATTGAGCCGACTAAAATTTAAGGCCAAAAAGTCCCATCTGCATTTCTACCTACTAGAGCAGGCAGTAGATGTATTTCCTTTTCAATGACAATGATTTACAATATCAGCATCATGACAGTGATGTACATCATCAGCATCACTGAATGGTCTTGCTCTTTAGAACTAGATATTGACAATTTACTTCTTTGAACAACATTAGAAATTGTGTCGTAAATGCATGTGCACTTGGTAAGTGCATAGTCACAGAAAACCACTCAGCTAAAGGAAGTGTAGCTGCTACTTAAGGATAAGTTGAAAAACCTTTCATATCGATACAATCCTGAATCCTCACTGAATTCCTGCTTCAAAAGGGCTCCATTTCGACATCTTGATGCATTGATCTGATGCAAATATTTAAAAAAATATATCAATTTTTAACATGACAGATGATTCTCCTAGTCCATCAATTAAAACCCAAAGCAGAGAATGGCTAAAATGACTTAAAAATCATTTAGCTAAGGCTCAAAGGACGAGTTTTCAATATGTTATGCAAATGTACCCCCCAACAATTTTTTACAGTATAAAAAATTGTTTAATATCAATAGACAGAGTAATGCCTTCATCAGAAAGAATATCATAATTTCATTACCTCTAAAACCTCAAATCCTTGCTCTCGTGCACAAGCATAAATAGCTGCGGATTTTCCACTCTGCAACATGTAAGACATAGATCTTAGCCTCAAAATGAACCGGAAGCATTTGCATGGTAAAATATAGAACGAGTTCATTAAAGACATATTCACCACTGTGTGAACAAAATGCTTGTGTAATTTTTCAATGAACTACAATGGTAGACAAATTAAGAGGAAACAAAGAAATCCAGCACCCTGCTCTAATTGATGTTTCTTGCTCAAGATCTATGTCCACATCTGATATTTTATTTTTTTCCAGAAGTTCTTATCCACTGCTTTGGATTTTCTTGATCTTTCTTTAATGCGAGTATTTTGTAATTTCCATACTAGTTGCGTTTGGTTATGACAGCAGCTCATCGATCAAACTATATTTGGCATCCAGTAGTTTACAGCATAAATTTACTTAATTTTATTAGTTGTTTTACTTCTTGAGTTAAGGAATTACAATTTATTACACACTAGGAAAAAGAAGGATCAGCAACTCAGAAAAGAGATTGCTTATCCTAATTATCATTGTTGAAGATATTTGGGCTTTGAGATTGTTCTTTACTTATGATTGATCATGAACCTAGGGTTTCCTCTTTTGAGGTTGTTATTGCCTTCCTGGGCATGATTGATCAGGAAACCTATCTTTTATCTCTTCCAAAGTATAACAACTAATTGCTTAAGAATTAGATGAAATATCTTTTCAGTACCCTACTATAGACAAGAAAATAAAATGTAATAACATGCATTCTCCAATGCATGGCAGAAATTTACACTGGAAATTCTAGGTTCTATCAAACCATTTGATTATGCTAAACCATACAAATACATAGAGGTTACATAAAGAGAGCTTCCCACGAAACACCACAGACCACGAATGGTGCTGCTATGTAAACCTAGATAAATATTTAGGATTTAGATAGAATATATTTGGACTTACCCCAACTGGTCCAGTAATTAAGAGGACATTCTTCATGCTAGCCTCTTCATTTTTGCCCTCTGAATCAGAGTCATTTTCAGAACAGCTATAATCCTTATCTTGCATCTCATCTAAATGACTAGCAGTGAGATCCTTGCTGATTCGAAAACCTCTTACACGAAAAAGTTGTAGCCACTCATTCAAAAACTTCACAGATTCATCATTACCACATACCTGCTTGTTACCAGGGAAAAGAAGGTTGTTTATCTATACAAAAGAGTGCAGAAATTTCAAAATGCATAAATTGTCATCAAAGAAGAAATGGACACAAGATTTCTGACCTCAACAGCCTTCTTCGGCTGGTACTTAGAAGTCCATAATATATTCCCAGGCTGATTACCACGAACAGAATAGTACGACTTCATCCTGCAATAATGTAGCAATAAGCAAACAAGCACAATAACAGCCAAAAGACATTGTGCATTAAGAACATAGCATGTATATTGAGGGAGCAACTATTTCATGATAACAAAGAACTGTGCTTTGAACTAATCACTTCCCCCACCCTCCTGGCCCCAACCCACGATAAAAAATCAAAAAATAAAATGCCAAAATAATCTTAATTTTCAACCTTCAACCTTTCATCAAGAAATTTACTTTGCTGCTCAATGTCTGACTTTCTTTCACAACCAGTATGCCCACAAAAGGAATCAACTTTATTCACCTTGGACTCCAGACAATGATTAATTTGCACAGCCTGAGAATCACATGAAATTTAGACTTACTGTTTAGAAAAAATAAAATTGTGAGCATATTGCCCTCCGTATAATTTTCTTGGATGGAGAAAAATCTATATTTAGATAAACAACACAAAACATACATCTGCTTCCTTTAAAGGTTGATAGCTGATCAGTTGCTCATCATCTGATACATCTGAATCTATTAGTATTGTTTCAGACTGGCATTCTTCTTGGCCAGAACACTGTTCTGAAGAAGTCTCGTTCTGAAAATTTGATAAGGTGGAGGGATATGAAACAAAGGGAAGTTTATCAAAACTTAAGCATTGGACAGAGCTTTCAAATACTGATGAGCACATGCTTTCTGGACCACAGATGCGTTTCCCAAAAGCTTCCTCGCAAAAGTTCCAAGTTCCCCAATCAAGCAACACATCATCATCCTGCATTGAAGAATTTTAATTTTTAATCCAAGATGACAAATTCATACATAAACGTCAATTTTCAGTAACTGCCAATGCATTGGCCATCCATGCGTAATCTATTAAAGCTAACACGAAAGAAGCTTACCCGAATCCTTTCATATACATGAATTGGGCCACAAGTAATCTTTTTACCAACTAGGAATCTACTACCTTCCACGTCAGTAACCTCTCCATTTTTATTGCCTGAATTCCAATATGAGAAAAAGGGATGTATTTGCTTTCCTGCAGACATCCTTGAATTTTCCTGATCAAAAAAGAAAATTACTTTTGAGTTAAAGACAAATATCAAAGGTCAGAACCATGAAGCTAATATTCCCCAGTTATAGTCACTTTTTGAGTACGAAACCAAACTGACCAAAACACTCAGATTAACGGATGTTTAGCTGAGCCAAGCACAACATAATCAGGGGTTTCTAATTTGTTTAAATACACAAACTTTAAGCGCAAAAAAAAAAAATAATAATAATAATAATAATAATAATAATTGTGTCTATAACTATGTGCATTGAATGAACCAAACATATCAGAACAAAGCAGAAAATCTCATTGACTGACCTCGGCGATCAATTTTGCCTCTAACCGCAAATCAGGAATTACAGGAGCTGCATCTTCACTCTTTGTGTATGTCAATTTTTTTTTCGGAGTACTTTTCTTCGGAGTAGTTTTCTTTGGAGTTGTTTTGTTTGGAGTGGTTTTCTTTGGACTATCATTCAACCGCCTTTCTCGTACCTGTACTCAAGAGCTAGGAAATTATAGAATTGATCTTTGAATCGGTTTCTTGGGAAACAAACAAAATAAATGTTCGGAAGAAAAAACACTCAGAGCTCACTTAATCCGATTACTTAATACATCATAACCTTTGAACCAAGTTAATCATGAATTTAATTAAAAAAAGAAAGTAAATTCACCTTTTTAGGAGCCTTATCTGAAGGCTTTGCCTTTTGCTTTGCCTTCGTTTTCCTCTTCTTCTGACTCCCACAGCATTCCTCGTTTTCACCATCCTCTCCCAGATCGCAATCTCTCTCGCCCTTCGTATCGCCCTTCTCTTCTCGGTCTGGGGGTTTATGCGGAAACAGCGTCGACTGCACCAATCTCCGGCGAATGCCTCTCGGTTCCGGAGGTCGGAATTCACCAGGACTGAGCTCCGGTACGGGTTGTTCCATCTGTGTTGAATTATCCATTTAGAAATTGAATGGATTTTTAGCTGTTTGAAGAACTAGGGTTTGAGAATTAAGGGTTTTGAGGGGATTTGGAGGAGTTAGTGATTTTGAGTGATAAGAGGATTCTACAAAGTGAGAGGAATCAGGAGGGAACTAGGACTTTGTTCCCGCCTTTTTGTAACTTCGGATTTGGAAAGAGGATTTTTAGTTCTGGGGTTACCGGAAAATAAAAAATAAATAAATAAGTTAATAATAATATATATATATATATTTAATAGTTATAAGGGTCTTTATTTTACTTTATTTTTGAAAGACTTTTCTCTTCGTTTCTCTTTTTTTGGTTAAGGGACTGCGTTAATAATTGCAAATCTATTTCTTTTTACCGATGGAATCGGTTGCCGATGTTTCAAGAAATAAAAACGTAGATATTGTATTTCAGATTATAATTTGTCGATTGTCCAAAGAAAAAAGTATTTTAGATAGATTTTTTTTTCCAATTTGTTTATTTGTCAGATACATAATCTGACACACTGATTATATTTTTTACCGTGTTGTTAATTTGAGCTCTTAAATTTATTAAAACTACCAAATTTCCATTTAAAAAAAAAAAACTTGACCCATATTTTTTATTCTCGAACTTAACTTTTTAGTTTATTTTAGGCTTATTTGAGTTATAATTGTGCACATGATTTAGAGTCCAATTGTTAACTCATTTAGTTTTTATTTTTAGTTTTTAATTTTTAAATTTTATTTATGATTTATAATTTTTGTCTATAATTTTTTGTTTATGTTTTTGATAAAAAGAAAAAAATAAAAAACAACAACTATTTTTAATTTTTTTATGCAAAAAATTTAATTTTGATAATCATTTTTATTTTTTATTAATTTTTAAAAAACTTTACAAATAAATTTAAAAAAATCCATATTTGATTGTTATCGGTTCTAGATTTTGGCCCCGACCATAGTGTCTCAGGTTTTAGCCCGGACCAGGCTGTACTGATCCCAGGTTTCAGTCTAGACTAGACAATCCCAGCGGTCTCTGGTACTGCCCCTGACTGGGTTGTCTCGGGTTCTTGCCCGAACTAGGCAGTCTTAGGTTCCGACCCCGACCGGGTAGTCCCGGGTTCTGGCCCCGACCGGGTTGTCCCGAGTTCCGGCCCGAACCAGGCTATCCTGGGTTCCAGCCCTATTCGAGCAATTCATTGTCTCCACTACATCTGGACTGTGTCAGTATCAACAGTCTCATATTTAAGTCTTGTTCGAGTTGTCTTATATCTTAGCATTATCAATGACAAAAAAAAAATGAAAACTAAAAATAACTTTTTTAATGTTTGTTTTTTTTTTTAAATAAAAGTGAAAATGATTTTTAGTTTTTAAAAAATGACAATGGTTATCATACACATTTTTTTTTGTTTTTAAAAAAAAATAAAAATGGTTATCAAACTCATTTTCATTTTTGGTTTTCAAAAAATAAAACTAAAAATCATAAATAAATGAGTTATCAAACGACTCCTTATTAATTTAATTTATTTTTACATTTATGCCTTGCAACTTTACATCAATTTGTAATTTACTCCTTATACTATTTGTCATTTATACTTTTTGAACTATTGTAGTATAGATGTCATGGAGAGGAACGAAGTAGCTGAGTACAACAACACCAAAAAAATGTGCCCTCAACTGGATGCATTGGAACTCTCCCTGAAATTACAAGAGATTGGACATTCTGGCATGCTGCAATCGGATGTGATGGAACAACTCAGCAATTCAAATTTTGACCTTAATCAATTGGTCGGTTGGGCCTCAAAGGTGTTGTTGGAGCTGAGATCCAAAAAAGATAAGGAGAGAAGAGCCATGGATGAGCTGGACCCATATTTTCTTTCTTATATTGGGCTTGGCAGAATGACATTTGCTAGAGCACGGGAAGGTATATAGGAGGAAACTTCAATGGGCCCATGTAGAAAAAGAGGTGCTCTCCAGGACCTGGATTTGAAGCCCAAAAGGTTAGCTCTCTTTGGGAAAAATGTTGAATGGGGAAGTGGGCATGTCCAAGTGACCGATTCTAGGCTCTCAGCATAAATTGAAACCCAAAGCCAGATTATGTCTCAGATAAATATCATGGGAGAGGAAACACCAAGTGTTAGGATTGAGTGTTGCGATGGAGGAAGCACTAGCAAAGGTCAGGGAAGATCTTGGTCGTGGAAACGAGAAGCCAAAAGAAGATCACAGAGAATGGTTTCTAACTGGTCGTGGGACTAGGGCGAATCTGCCAATGATGGGGCATCATCTTTCACGGCGGCAACTGGATTTTCCATAGGCCGGGAAAACAGGCCTTTACATGCCCCCCATGCAAGTTTGAGTCTCCTCTCTTGGAACTACAGAGTTACTGGCAACTTTGATACAATTAATTTCTTAGTTAGACTTGTGAAAACTCATAATCCCAATGTCTTGATTTTGATTGAAACCAAATATGGCCGAGATAGGATGAAGAAAATTCGTCATAAATTGGGGTTTAGAAGATCTTTTGTGGTTGATCCCATTGGAAGAGCGAGTGGAGTGGCTTTTATGTGGAATGATGATAAGGTTAATCTTAAGGTTGAGTGGAACTCGGAGAGAATCATTCAATTTTCAATGTGGAACGACTGTGGTCTGAAAATTGAGAATATTGTTGCTTGTTATGGGATGCCTTATTTGGCTGAAAGTAAATAATTTTGGGAAAGCCTTGAGGCTACAGTTGTTAAGTTGACGGGTCTTTGGATGCCGGTGGGTTACTTAAATGAAATAATCTCAAGGGATGAAAATATTGGAAGGAAAGGGATATGGAGGAAGCACCTATTCATGTGTCAGTTTATGCAAAACTTAGAAGGAATTGATCTAGGTTTAGTGGAAGTCGATTCACTTGGGATAATAATCAGGAAGGAGCTGCTTTGATTAAGGAACGCTTTGATAGGGGAGTGGTAAATGATCTCTGGATGGAACAATTTCCGGAAGCGATTGTTTCGCATCTCATAATGGAAGAATCAGACCATTGTCCTATTGTGGTGCTCATGGATAAGAGAAGGGAGAAGATTATTAGGCCATTCAGGTTCTTTGAAGCATGGACTTCAGACATATCAAGTACCCTTTTATTAAAGAAGCCTGGAATGTAGATAAAAAAGGTGGTATGCGTGGTCATAGGCTGAATAGAAGTCTGTTTGACACTTCAATAGCTCTTCAAAAATGGAACACGGAAGTTTTCGGCTATGCTCACTCAAATCAAGGAGTTAGAAACCGAACTGGAAACTCTTCAGGCTATAGATGAAAATTGGGGAAGACAATTGCAGGTGTTGGAGGAGTTGAAAATTCAAAGGGCTAGGATGGAATCTATTAACATGCAAAAGTCTCGGGACCTTTGGTTGAAAGCGGGAGACCAAAATTCAATTTTTTTTTCATCTTAGTACTATTATTCGTCATCGAATAAACAAAATTAATTAGATTAAGGAGGGTAGAATTGGATATATGGAGAGAAGGATATAGCATAATATTTCAAATTAAATTTTGAGAAGATTTTTACTTCTAGTCATCCAATACAGAGTCCTGAAATTGAAAACTTGTTGTGGGAGAAGATTTCTAAGGTAGACAATTTTATCCTTTCAAGCATCCATTCGGAATAAGAGATCAAGGAATGTGTGTGGAATCTTCATCCTCTGAAGAGCCCGGGCCCGGATGGCTTCCCATGCAATTTTTACAAACATTATTGGCACATTGTAAAGGACAAACTCACCTACTTTGTGGTTGAGTGTTTCCAGTGTCAGAGAGTTCCAGAAAGATTAAATAGGACGTTTATTGTTTTGATTCTCAAAATCGATAAGGCATGCGATTTCAATCACTTCCAACCGATTAGCTTGTGTAATTTTGCTTATAAAGTGGTGGCTAAGATTTTAGCCAATCTGCTTAGCATAGTTATCGATAAGCTTATATTTTCCAATCAAGGAGCTATCATTAAAGGGAGGTGGATAGAAGAGAATATTGTGATTGCTCAAGAAGTTGTGATTTGGGTGAAAAAACACAAAGGGAATAAAGGATTGATGGTCATTAAGATTGATATGGAAAAACCTTATGACACAATGGAATGGACCTTTTATAATTCTGGTTTTTAAGTCTTGGAGGTTCCGTGATCAATTTCAGAGTTTGATTTATAATTTTTTAAACTCTGTTATCTTTAACCTTCTTTTGAATGGAAGTGTCTTCGAGAAAATCAAACCTAGCTGCGATCTTCGTCAAGGGAATCCGTTGTCCCTTCTCTTTTTTATTATTGGCTCAGAGATTCTTTCACGGTTGCTAGGTAAGGAGGAAACATATAGGAGATTACATGGAATGAAAGTTGATAGGAATGCCTCAACAATCGCCCATTTAATGTATACAGAATATCTATTGGTGACAATCCGAGCTGATAAGCAAGAGGCAGAGTCGTTTAGGAAGTGCTTTGACTACTATTGTATTTGGTCTGGACGAGAAGCAAATTTGGACAAATCTAATATCTATTTCTCAAAATGTACAAAGGGGATTGATAAGAAAATTTTTTTTGGAAGCTACAAGTTTCAAAGAAATGGGAGCTACATCTCTCTACTTTGGCAATGCTATCATTTTGGGAAGAAGTTGAATAAAAGAATTCGGTCGCCTCAAATAGAGAGTGCAAAAGAGACTTGAAGGATGAAATAGAAACCTTCTTTCTAAAGCCGAAAAAGTTGTTATGATAAAATCAGTTATCCAAGTTAATCCTACTTATACTATGGCAACTTTCAAGCTCTCGTCCACTGTGTGTAAGAATCTGGATAAATTAGTCAAGAAGTTTTGGTGGTCCTCTAAGCCCAAGGGAATCATATATATGGCTTTGAATTCGTGGGATGATATTTGCATACCTAAATTTTTAGGGAGTTTAGGATTTCGTCACTTCTTGGACATCAATGTGGCTTTGTTAGCCAAGCTTGCCTGTAAGATAGCCTCGGAGGAAGATGCTTGGTGGATTCATATTTTGAGAGCCAAATATCCTAGAGGCCAGTCTTTTTTCCAATATAAAGAGAAACCTAGAGCTTCGATTGTGTGGAAAAGCATTATTAGTGCTAGACAGTGGATTTTGAAGAGAGCTTGTTTCCATTTGGAAAATAGAGGAAATATTAATATTTGGAGTGATCTGTGGGTTTTGTGGTTGGCACATAGGATCCCTAACCTGGAGAGGGGATGGACTCTAATGATTTTAAGTTGGTGGCTGAGCTTAAGAATATGGAGGAGACTAGCTGGAATGAAGGGCTGGTGATGAGTATGTTCACTGAAGAGGCGGCAAACAGAATCTTGAATATTAGTTGGCAAAGTTTTGTTTGTAATGTTAAGCTTCTATGGGAGGGAAACAAAACTTGGATGTTTTTAGTGAAAATATGTTTTGATTTAAATTATTATATCTCTGAAAGGGCTGCCCCTGGGTGTGGGAGAAGCTTTAAAAGCTCAATATTCATGCTAGACTTAAAATGTTCACGTGGAGAGTTCTTGCAGGAGTGATACTTTCAAGGGACATGATTGTTCGATGAATTGGGCATGAGAATGCTAGTTGTGCTATTTGTGGGAAGAAGGAGAAATCTTTTTTTTCATTTGTTTAAAGCTTGTCCAGGAGCCCGTGTCCTTGCCTTTGCTTGTAAAAATAGAGTTTTCGGTTGGCTAATTGGTGTGTGAATTCCACTTATAAGATAGTGGAGTCTTGTATTAACCCGCCTGTGCACCAATTTTTGGGGGGGATGGATAGCATTTCGACAATGGTTATTCTTTGTTCATTTATGTTTCATTGCTGGAAGTTTAGAAATATTAAGGTGCATTCGGGAGATGTAGAGTTTGCCATGAAGGTTGCCATGCTGAATCAATCTATGGAGGAGTTTTTGTATATGGAAAGATTAGGAAGCAAGGCTAGGGAGGAGATGGTGGAGAAATAGACTCATGCTCCAGTGGGTTGGCTTAAGGTTAATACAGATGCAGTTTTTTCAAACGGCAAAGCAGGGATTGGTGTGGTGATCATAAATGAGACAAGGGGAGCTGGTTCTAAAGCTTTTGATTGTTCTTTGGTTCATGAAGCAGAGCTGGAAACTCTAGTGTGGGCTTCAGATATTTTTGTAAAGGAAGTTTGGTGTGATGTGGTTTGGTCTTCGGATGCTGCCAATTTAATCAAAGATATTAATTCGAATGCAGATCCGATGTTGTGGAGTACTCGGCTTGTAGTGCTTCAGATTAATGATAGCTCAAGGGCTAACTGGATTTTTAATTGGAATCGAAGAACATCCAATGGAGTGGCCGATAGGGTGGCAAAGTTCACGTTAGGTAACAATTGTTGTCTTTATTTTGATTCTTCCTTTGTGGAGACTATTCTTTTTGTTTCTCCTTTGCCTTTGCTAAGGATTTAGGGGGGCTAGTGGTGTAATCCTATGTTGAGGCTTTTTGTACTATATTTAACAAGTTCTTACGGAAAAAAAAATCACTCTCACTCCGTTCATTTTACTCTAATAAATAGCACATATGATCCGTTTTTTTGTTATGATTTAAGATATACAATATATATATTTCAACATATTTTTTTTCTTCTTAATTATCAAAGAAAAATATATTCTTATTATGGTATGTATCCATAAGAACATAAATACCAACAACATTTTGAGCACTAAAGGAATAAAGCAATTGATATATAAATTTTGAAACCGTACCAAAACAATCCCTAAGAACGTGTTACACAATTTATCATGAAATATAGAAACCATTTCAAAAACAAATATTATGGACATAGTTGAAAAATAGAAGTAAATATTAGAGACTTTGAATTTCCAATCAGTTTTCAAGGGTTCTCACATAGAGAAAGTGTGCTACATAAAGTTAAGATCAAGAGAAATTCGACCAGCTCTTTGGATGATTCAATCTTGTGGTCTTGAAGCATAGTTTGGAGAAGCAAGGATAATAAAGATTAGAGATCAAATTCAACAGCCATTAACTTTTGATTTTGATTATTTGCTCTTTATTATCTTTGATATTTAATTTATGCTTGCTTTTAATTATTTGATGGATATTTTCAAAAACATGTGCAATTAACTTTTTATAAGGATTATGATGTAGCCCTATTATGACTATTTAGTGTTTAATGAATATTTGAATTTAATTCATATTTATAATTAATATTTCATTATAGTTCTTAATGCTACCATGAAAATGTAGATAGATTTAGTATTGTATTGGCTTAAAAATAATAGGTATAATATGGATGAACAATGAAATACATATTTATATAAATATTGCATGTCTTAATGACAACTTTAACAATATCTTATTGGGTTTGCATGTCTTAGGGCTTAAATTTCAGTATTTAGATTATAAATAATTAAATACCTTGTGCTTACTAAATTATAATGCATTGAGAAATTAACTTTTAGTCACTTGTTGTTAAATGAGAGATAACCTATAAATCTATCATGTATTAGGGCTAAATAGAAGTAATAGTGGTGAAGTCATAATCATTGTTTCGTAAAACTTTGAATTAATTTGTTTGATGTCTTGCTTTCAATTTCAATATTGTTTTTCTTTTAATTAATATTTTGTTATACAACAATCACTCAACAAACAATCTTTTCACTTTTACTAGTTTAATTAACTATTGATTTAAATTCAATTTTAAAAATATTATTCTATACGGGATTAATATTGATTATCTAAAAAAACTACTTTATTATTTATTAATTCGTACACTTACAAATTAATTAAAATTATACCACCACAATTGTTATGGGAAGACGTTAGCAGTTGCAGTAAAATCTTCAGAGAAGATGTGTGTGGAAGTAGCGAAATTGAAAACTATAGTATGGTTTAAAGATATGGCAGAGAGCGCAAATTGGACAAATCTGCTTTGGAAAAGTGATTCGAAAGTGAATGTTGACTGTTAAATTCTTCAGTTGAGCCGACTAAATGGGAAATGAAGAATAATCGTCTTTATGTTTTTTCTAACGGCTGGGCTCTAGAAATAGCAATTTAGTAGTTGTATTTTTTTTTTTTTGTTGCGTCGATCATTTATTCTAGAATTTTATCCAGTATTTTAGTTAATCGCATTTGTGGTGAGAGGCTAAGGTGAAGGCTGCCACTCGTTTGTAGCTGGTTTTGTGCCTTTTTTGTATTTTAATGCAACTTTAAAAAATTTGAATTATACATTTTTTATTTTTTTATAAATTTATATTTAATTTATTTATTCTTTTTAAATATTTTCTTTTTGATTCTAAATTAAATTAATATATAAATTCATAAAATAATTATAGTAAATTGTTAATAAATATATATTTTAATAAAATAATTAATAAATATATTGATGGATTATATAGTACTTATACTAATTTAAACTAATAATGGAAGATGATAGTTAATGATGAAAATATGGTATCAACGGAAATATCGAAAGTTAAAAATATAGATATCGGTGGAAATCATTAGAATATCAATATCGATAAAAGTTTAAAAGAAATAAAAAAAATTTAAAAAAATACATGAAATTTTTTAATGAAACTTTAAGATATACTTATTTATTAAATACTTTATTAATTTAACTATAAAAATTAAAAAATATTGAATAAAAATCATATTTTTCATAATAAAGTGATTTATAACACTCGTTGACAATGACACAAATATTATTATTAAATGATAAATTATTCATTAATTATAATAATAATACCAAATAGATAATGTTTTAATCAAATTCACATTTGTTTTAGTTTTAACCAAATTCACATGTTATCATTTGTATACGCACATCTTGCATTTATTTATATTCAAATAATTTTTTTAATGTTAAGTTTTACTCTATAATATGTTTGTCTTTTTTAGTTTTAATTTTATTATTTTTTATAAATTTATTCTGACATTTGAAATTCAATTGTCAAAATTCAAAAGTAGAAGTTATATCTGTTGAATTGTTTAGAAAAATTTATAAGGAAAGTGAAGTGAGTAAGTAAGTACATATAAAGCTTATGCCAAATAGATAAAAATAATATTTTTTATTTTTAAATTATAATTATTATTTTTTTATTTTTAAACTGTAATTTTTACATTATTTTTTATTTTTTCAATTGTTTCATTATTGTTTTTAAATTTTAATTAACCTGTTAGTAAAAAATATATCATCAAAAAATAATTATAATATGAAAATGCTATAATATTTTATAAAAATCTATAATATTTTTAAAATTTAATAAAAAAATTATAGATATTTTTAAAATTTTTATTAAAATTATAAAAATTTAACCTTATGGAACAATCGCTATAAAATGTTTGATGAAAATATAGTAAATTTTTTGAAAAGAATTATAAAAATTTTAACCATTGTTTTGAAATTAATTTTTTTATCATCTTTATGAAGAAACGAAATTTACGGCTTTCGATTTTTGCACGGTTGGTTAGTATTCTTACTCCCCAGCTCTAATTATGAAAAGAAAAAAAAAAAAACTGCCTCTAATTGTTAAATAGAATAAAAAAGAGGAAAATTCTTTGTCCAATGAATTAAAAGCGTGTATGGCACATTCGAGACTTTTGCGTGGGGAAAAAAATCTCATTCCATATCCAACCAGCAAGAAAACCAGAAATACTTTCCCGCATCTCCGAAAAGCAGACGATAAAAGCCCGAAAGAGTCCAGCGTGGGGTACACTTGGATACCCATAATTCTCAAAAGCGAAAGAGCACAATTACCAAAAGAACCTCCATCCGCAAACAGTCTAAAAGTAAAAATCTCGCAGGGCAAGTCGGTAAGAAGAAGAGAGCATAGTCGATTCCTATGCCAAAGAGAATATTCAGACGACGCCGTTTCGTCTCGCAAATAATAAAACATCGCTTTCTCAAAGGCAAGGAAAATGTATTTTTGACGAGGACAAATTAGTCCAATAGAAAGTTGGTATTCCAGACTCGAAGCTCAAGAATCTGACCAGTGTCTGTTCACTCTCTATGCGATACAATTGTCTGCTATTTTTTCAGCTTTTTTTCTCTTATGTTTTTTGGCTTTTCACTGAGCTTTCCTCTCCTCGCCTCTCTGTCTCTTTGTCTTTCTCTCTGTGAAGAGCTTCAGAGAACATGAAACCCAAAGCTTTCCCTCTCCTTCGAACTTTCGAATAGTGTTCTTGTCAATGGCGCCCAAATTCGCTCATTGATTTCGGTACCCAGTTTTGCTATTTTTGTCTAGTTTGGTCATTGGTGGGGAAGATCAGAGGAGAAGCTAAACACAACAAAAAACCCAGAAATAAACCCTAAAACCCACTTCAGTCCGTCTCCTTACCAAAGCAGAAACACATTCTCTTAGAGTCAAAAGCTTCATTATTGTTACCCATTTGCTCATTTTTCTCTGAAACCACATTTTGAGCTTCATTTTTTTGCTTGTGGAATCTACTCTGTTTGAGAGAGAGAGAGAGAGAGAGAGAGAGAGAGAGGAGCAGAAACCAAAAAACCCAGAAATGCCAAATCAAAAACCCTTTTGGAACAAAACACTGTTCTTGTTCTTTGTGCTATCAGTCTTGGTCAATGTAGCGCTTGTGAGCTCCAAATCCACGATCGAGCCCTGTTCTAACTCCGACTCATGCAACGCTCTGCTCGGTTACACTGTTTACACCGAGCTCAAGGTCTCTGAGGTGGCTTCCCTCTTTCAAATCGACCCCATTGGTATTCTCACCGCCAATGCTATCGACATTTCGTACCCCGACGTTGAGAATCACATCCTCCCCTCGCAGCTCTTCTTGAAAATACCCATTACCTGCTCCTGTGTTGACGGAATTCGGAAATCGGTTTCGACCCATTACAAGACCCGGCCTTCTGATACCCTCTCATCCATCGCCGACTCGATATATTCGGGTTTGGTGTCCGCAGATCAAATTCGGGAGGCCAATTCGATTTCGGACCCCACAGTTCTCGATGTGGGTCAGAACCTCGCGGTGCCTCTTCCTTGTACTTGCTTCAATGGGACAGATAATTCGCTGCCTGCTATCTACTTGTCGTACGTGGTGCAGCCGGTGGATTCCTTGACCGCGATTGCAGCGAGGTATTCGACGACCATTACTGATTTGATGAATGTCAATGCCATGGGGAGTACGGCTATTAAAGCTGGTGATATTCTTGCAGTCCCATTGCCAGGTAATCTTTCGTTTATGTTTTTATATGAAGTTGTTGAGTATCTTATTTTGGGAATTTTTGAACCAAGAGTTGATGTGGATTTCGTCTCTGTATGTTAGCTTATTGTGGGTTAATTTCATATGTGTTATGTTGAGCTAGATGACATTGTGTTTTTAATCTTTAAGCAGAAGGATAGTGTAGTTGTTTTGTGAAATATTCTTTAATGTGACGGTCGGTTCATGAAGTTTGAGTTTCTATTGCAGTCTGGTATGTTACGACCTTCTCTATCATTAAAAATTATGTGAATTATGCCCTCGAGTTTCTAATTTGAATTAATTTGTATGCTTTCAGATCAACGGTAAAGATGGGCCAGTGATTTTTTTTTAAAATGGCAATAGTTTTTACTCCATTATTCATTACCTTGCAGCCTGTGCGTCGAACTTCCCGCGATATGCCTCAGATTTTGGCTTAATTGTGCCTAATGGGAGCTATGCCATTACAGCAAGTCACTGTGTGCAATGCATTTGTGGGCCAGGAAATCTCAAGTAATAGAAGAACTTATTTCCATTTCTGTTCTTTTGCGGTTAATTATGATCTTGTTGAATTTGAATGTCGTTCAGGGATAAGTAAATAGGCTTAATTGTGTATTTTGTACAGTTTGTACTGCATGCCTGCTTCTTTAGCAGTTTCCTGTTCGAGCATGCAATGCAAAAACAGTAATCTCATGGTGGGGAATATTACAGCACAGCAGAGTGGTGGTGGTTGCAATGTTACTTCTTGTAGTTATGGTGGTTTTGTGAATGGTACCATAGTCACGACGTATGGTTATCCTTCTTTCTTATGTTTTTCAGTCATTTTATAGTGTATGGATTTCTATTGAAAGATTAAATTCATTAAATACTTCTGTACAGGTTGTCAACATCTCTTCAACCTCGCTGCCCAGGTAAAATTTCCTTTGATGCTATTTACTTGTGGGACATTCAAACACACTTGGAATATGCTTTCTAGCATTAGCTTAAGGGTATTTTTATGCAATTTACTTGCATTCTGAAAAGAAGTCTCTTATACCTTTTCCTAAAGAGTATATCCTTTTCTCTTTTTTTTTGGGTGATGTTGGTATTGCTAAATAGCTAATTTGCACAATGGAGTGGTTTGTTCATTATTTAGTTAGTTTCAAAGCATTTTAGCATATCATGCCAATTGTTTAAATGACATATTGAAATCAACAAACGAACAGCTACTTCACTTTACATTATGCACTCTCAATTATTGATCTAGAAACCATAGTTTGCTCTCTTGTTTGGTATCCTTGCATGATTAAGTGATATAATAAGCTGTAAAGCTTCATTGTCCTCTTTCTGTAACTTATAATAACCTCTTAACTAGTTTCTGTGCACTTCAAAACATTTGCAGCGGCACAGCAATTTCCTCCACTTATAGCCCCACCTTCAGTAATCAAGGAGTCGATTTATGCACCAGCACCTTCACCTCAGTCAGATGGCGCTGGAACACTGGCTCCCAAATCTTCGCTTGTGCCTACAACATCTGGATCGCTTCCTGGATTGCCCCCTGTAGGTGGTCCCATTGGAGGTGCGTCCGATGCTTCCTCCTTGGTGAATCCTTTAGCCACTTTGACAACTGCATCTTTGTTATTTTGCTTTGTCAAGTTTGTAATGGCTATCTTGTTATAGTTTTGCTTATCAACTATGCGCGATGCACTTAAGAGATGGGTTTTTGCCATGGGGGATGCTTTGTTTTTTTGATAGGTTCTACTTGTCTATTGTACTTAACCCATCTGTTTATTTGTACTGTTGAACTGATTCTGGGATTGTGGCAAATCATGAGATGTGAAGTTGTTACTAGTGTTTGGTTTAGTCAAGTGCCTATCTGCATTCTATTCCTGATATCATTTGCCAGAAGCTTTGAGATATTGCCCGGGGATATCATTTGCCAGAGGCTTTGAGATATTGCTAGCGGGTGACGACGGTGTTGCACTTTCTGCTCTTCTGTCTCAGTTTTGTTTTGTTCTCTTTTTCCATATTCTCTTCCTTGTTATCTTGCTTTCTTCTGTTTTGTTTGATCCAATTGGAAATTGCCCTGCTGCATTAGCATTGCCTGATTTATCAGCGGCTCGATTGAATATTGCTGAAAAGCCATTTGCCTGAGCTGGGAAACTTGACTTGCTCTATCTGGTTTTTCTTGTCCTGGATTCTCTTATCCTCGTAGGGCATGTTTGGTAGCATGTGCTAGCATGCATTAGAAATAGAAACTCTAGAAAGTGCTACAACTCTATGTTTGGCAACAAAATTGCAAAAATCAATTAAAAAGTGATAGGGTTTCCCTCGTATCCCATTTGCTTAATAAAATAAAGCCATGCGACTTTGGGTTTTAAGACCATTTTCAATGGAATGTTGATTTTTAAAGTTAACATGTTACATAAATAATTATATACATTGTTTTAAAAAAAAATGCATTTAATCTATAATGAATGTTGAGTTGGCATGTTTTAGACATTATCAAAGTGAATGTCTATTTATGTAGGTTATATTAGATATTGTCAAACTTATTAAAAAGTAAAATTATTTTTAAAAATTTAATTTTTAAAAAAATATTTAATAAAATATATAATTAATTAATAATAATAATAAATCATTGTTTATATTATTTTTGGAGAATTTTTTTGAACTGATTTTGTATTTATATCATTTAGATTTAAATAATATCTATTTATATGTTACATATATATAATAATGCAATAAGATGCATTAGCTAAAACAGTTTTTTTTTTTTTTTTTGGGAAAGTTGCTGATGATTTTTTTAAATTTTTGGTTCTAAAACTTTGCTGTACATTTTTTTTTTCTTTGTTGAAAGTTTATAACTGACTTTTTTTTTCTTTATAAAATGGTGTTTTCTTTCCTTTTCTTTTTTATTTTTCTTCTTATTTTATTATTTTCCTATGGTGAGTTAGACATTTACTTAAAAAAAATACTCAAATACTATGATTTTTTTTTCAATGTAAATTTTGTTTTCTTAATTTTTTTAATATTACATTATCATGAATAATAATTAAAATTTGATTTTATGTATTATGAATGTCTAATACTTCAGATACTGTTAAACTTTTTATAACTTTGTTTTTATAAATATTATTGGATTTTTGATAATGTAATTATTATCATAAATAATAATCAAAATTCTATTTAATAAATTTTGGCTAATTTAATTATTTAGTAAAATTACATGAATAAAATAATTAATCAGTTTAATCTATTTAAAATAATATAGTTATTTCTAAAACATCTACAAATAATAAAAATCATATTTATTAATAAAAATTCTATATTTTTTGTTAAAATTATTTTTTTTACAAAAATTTATAATACAATACCATTTTGTACTGTTTGCACTGAACATTGCATAACGATAATAAAAGCTAAAACAATATAAGCTAACACAATTATGCATACCAAATGAATTTATATTGTTCCATCATCATTAAGATCGCTTTTAAAGGTGGAATGAATGCAAGTTGACAATTATATTATGTAGTAAAAAGGAGATATAGGAAGACAGAACCAAAAAAATAAGAAGAGAGAGATATAGGAAGAAGCAAACTAACGAATGGCCACCATTATAATTGGAAATGCAAGATTGCTTTATTTTGTGTTTGTTGAAAATTGGAAGAGGCTGCGTTTGTATTTAGCTATAGATTTTCAGAACTTGGGCTGGAAGGAATGTTAAAAAATAATTAAAAATTTCTACTAAAAATAAAATAAAACGAACATTATAATTTTGTAATAAACCTTTTGCATTGATGTGTTTTTAAGTCTTTATTATTGTCTTAATGTTACTGTTATGTTTTTTCTTCTTTTGAGGATTTTTTATCCTCTATTTTACCTATTTTGTTTTTATTATTATTACATTGGATTTGGAGAAATTTTCTTTTATCTAGATTAAAGTTGGAACTCTCAATTTAAATTTTGTTTTTATTAAATTTTACACCTGAGCTAATCTTACAATTTTCTACCATAAAAAATTGTTTAATAATATATATATATATATATATATATATAAAGAAAAAAAATAAATAAACCAAACGATGTTTTATTTCTTTAATTCTTTTTACTTTGAATCAAAGTCAAAGGTTTTGGATGAATATGAGTGTTTATCGGTTCAAAACCAATATAATCTAATTAGTATCAGTTTTATTTTTTTCAATTCGATCCGATCTGATTCATACATAAAATCTAATTACTAATTGGATTAGATCGGTTTAATTAATCAGTCTAATTTGGATTTTTATTTAATTTTTTTGAATTTTTTAAAATTTAATTTTTCAGTTTTATTTTTTTTTGAATTTTTAACATTTGAGTTATTTTTTATGCCAAAAATTTGTTGAACTTAAACTTTATTTAAAAAATTACATTATTTTTTAAAATTTAACACATAAATGATTAAAAAAAATTAAGCTTATATAAAAAATGATTGAGGAAAGAAAAGATTAGAGAATATAAATAATGCCTTAAATCTTATCTAAAAAGAGTAAATCTGCCAATAAAAATAAGTCATATAATAAAAAAGATATATTTTTTTAAAATTAAAAAAGTAATCTTTTTGGTTTGGTTTCATTGTATCAGTTTTTGATTTTAAAAATCAAATCGATCCAATGGTCAATTTTGACTTTTCAAAACCGATCAAATTTAATAACACTAATATTATCAATCCGAACAAATTAGAGTAGATTAAATCGGTCAGTTTAATCGGTTGATTGATTTTTTTACACACTTCTATTGATGAGTATCGGATATTTACTATCGTTATGCAACTGTGAAACTTATCTTTTTTTTTTTTCTAGTANAAAAAAAAAAAAAAAAAAAAAAAAAAAAACTTATCCAACTTGTTCAAAAGTGTATTGATGATTTTGGGTATTTGAAAATTTGAAGTGCTAAGTAAGATTTCATAAGAATATATTCTTAAAAACGAAGATGCTAATGGTAAAAATCTTTTAATCTTGTTGTCTCGACAAGCTTTTCTGTATTGACAATATATTTAAATTTTAATTTCAGAATAATAAGTAAAAGTTTGATATGCTATTCTTATTGTGCCGAATTGAAATAAAAACAAATATTTAAATAAATTTATATGGCGTATTCATTTTTAAAGTAATATGAATCTGTAAAACGCTCGGTTTTGCACTTATTTTATGCGAAACAAATGCCATTATGATGGCTGTCTCTGTCTATCAATGAAGTAAAATAATTTTTAAACATTATTGTCAGAAACTTATAAAGATTTATAATTTTTAAACTTCTAAAGATTTATCTTATTTTTATTTATTTTTAATGTTTGTTAAAATATCTTTCAAATTGAAGGGAAACCAAACAATACTTCAAATAATAATATTGAGATTTTTTAAACTTACAAAGAAAATACAAAATACCAATATGAGAGGGTGATGAATTCAACCCTGTTTGTGTATAATGAATAGGCACAAGTTAGTAGCTTTTAATGTAATAAATTTCTCAAAAATTAAAATTAATGCAATATCTATTTAACTTTCTCTTTCAGTTATTTTCTCTTTAATTTTAGACATAATCTATTAACGGAAATGTTATTTCTTCTAATTTATAAAGAAAAACTAATTCTTGGAAATTATAAAAAAAGATGAAAGAAAACTAAGTTTAGAATTTTATAATAATTGAAATTATTTTAGGATTTTTAAAGTTGCTACTTTTTAACAGAGATTTGGGGTTTGAGATTTTTTATCAAGCTCAGTGGTGTGGTCGTCTAAAATCCAAATGATCGTTGCCTCCAAAATTGGAGCGCAAATCGGAAGCTGAAGATCAGAAATCGATCGCGAAAACGGAAACAGAGCGGCAATGGCTTCTGTTCCTCCGAAGCTGTACGCTGACGATGTTAGCCTTGTCATGGTAGTGTTGGACACCAATCCATTCTTCTGGACCACCTCCTCTCTTCCATTCTCCAAGTTCCTCTCCCATGTAATCTCTATTTTCTCTCTACTCAGAACCTAAATTTGTTTTCAACGAAATCCAAGCAAGAGCTTTTTTAATTTTTGAATTTACTGCTCTTTTTTTTTTTTTTTTTTTTGTTTTCTCGTGTGGTTTNTTTTTTTTTTGGGTTTTCTCGTGTGGTTTTTATGCAGGTACTTTCGTTTTTGAACTCGATATTGCTGCTCAATCAGTTCAATCAAGTCGTGGTTATTGCTACTGGATATAATTCCTGCGACTACGTTTATGATTCTTCTCTGGGTACTAACCATGGCTCTGAGAAAGGAAAAATGCCTGCGCTTTGCTCCAAATTGTTGCAGAAACTGGAGGAATTCATAATCAGAGACCAGAAATTGTGTAAGGATGGCTCAGTAGAAGGGGTTGCCTCTTCACTGCTTTCGGGTTCCTTGTCCATGGCTCTTTGTTGTATCCTTACTAGTTGTTTTGTATGTTAACAGTTTTCTTGTTTGTTTTTGGTGCTCTTGGTCTTATTTTGGAAAAGCTCAGTTGGGTTTTAATAATACTTTGCCACAAATACATGGTGTACAAGTAGAGAGCCTGTCTAGGTTTGAATGACATATTGACACAATTTTGGATATGGGAAATGTTTGAAACATTTATAAATCAAACTGGAGCTGTTTGATATTTGAGGGACATTGAAATGAAACCTTACAAAGCTTGTTTGACTTAATTAACTGCGTAGATATACAAAAGGTTTTTCGATCAGGACCGCTCCATCTGCAACCACGGGTGAGTATTTCCCTATTTTATTTAAGTAGTTAATAAGTTTATACATTTGGTCAACGTTTTATTCCAATGATTATATGAACGTTGTACAAATTATGATTTCATGAGTTGGTATTGCTGAATCTAACTTCAATCTTTTTTGAATGAATTATAAACATTTACATGCTATAAGTTTATAGCTGCACACTGTATTTGAAGATTCTTTTTCTAAAATGGAGTTCTGACCACTTTTCTCGTTCAAGATTGTGATGCACATGTATATATAATTTGGCAAGTGAATTTGCTGTCAATAAACAGGCAATATTAAAGATTTTTGTTGCCAAAAATCACCATGGGCATTTTGATATATCATGCTTTAGGAGCAGGATTATTTGCTGTAAGGGCTACTCGCTCATAGTGTGCAAGATGATATGGTTTTTAGCTATTGTTATTTTTTCAATCTACATGTGTCGGTTTATTTCGTTTGTTGTCTATAGAACCTGTCTAGTGCCTAACATTGGAGTTTAAAGAATTTGTTTTTGCTTGCTTCTGTTTGTTGTTCCATGTTGTCTTTTCTCTATTTCAGTTGGAATATATTTTAACAGCTTTACTAATATATGGGGCAGATTTTATGCTTGCAAGGATCCCCAGATGGACCTGAACAGTATGGTTTTCATAATTTTTTTCGTTTCGTTTTTTCAATTAGTTAATCTGTTGTATTACTTATTTGCTTCAGTCAAGCTCTTTAATTATAAACTTTTCTGATCACCTTCCAGGTATGTTGCAATCATGAATGCAATATTCTCTGCACAACGTTCAATGGTATACTTTTAATTTTTATTTGTTCAATTTTGCAGTTAAATTTGTATAACTCTTTGTATTTGTCCAGTATCCAATGCATATAGTATAATCATTGTCCTTATATTAGTGATTTCCAAACAAATAATTATAGCCATAAAATGGCTAGACTCTTTATTGGAAGTTAATATTTGAATGCCATACACTCATACACTTCAGTTTTCTCTCCTATTCCTGATGGTAGCTGTGAAAGAGTTACACATTATCACAACTTACTAAATTGGCCCCCTTTTTTACTAGTTCTTGTATGTCAAACTTAACTATTTTCTAGCAGCATGGTTAAGATGGCATTACCATAATTATTAACCAATACCATTTCTTAATTAAAAATAAAAAAGTTGTATTGTCTTCTTTTTGTAAGGTGTGCTATTTTGTTTCTTAGCTTCCTTGACCTGGATCTGCCAACTGATTACATTTTATTCATGATTTGGAGATTAAAAATCTTTTCCTGTATCACTGATTTGCTCCCTTCTTCAGGTTCCTATAGATTCATGCTATATTGGTTCTAATAATTCTGCGTTTCTGCAGCAGGTAGTGTATCTGTCCTTGTCTGTGCAATAAATATTTGTTGCACATATGATGGTTAAGTAGCATTGTGAATCCGTTTGTTTTTTAAAGTGCTCCTAATGGGTGTGTGACAGGCATCGTACATAACAGGTGGTGTGTATCTGAAGCCTCAACATCTTGATGGTTTGTTTCAATATTTATCAGTAAGTTGAGAACTTCTGTTTTTTTTTTTTTTGTTAATTGCTAGATAGTAAGTTTAGAACTGCATTGGGTTGTTTATAGGCATCCTAATTATTGTGATTTAATAATTTGTATTTTGAGCCACTTATTTTGATTTACTATATCATCAAACCTATTTAATTATTTGTGTTTTAACTTGTTGATGCTACTATGACGTTTTTCCTATTTGCAGACAGTTTTTGCAACTGATTTGCACTCTCGGAGCGTTTTACAGCTTCCTAAATCTGTTGGTGTGGATTTCCGTGCTGCGTATGTCATCTACTCATGGTTTTTCTATCACAAATTGTTCAATTTTATTTTCCACAAAATAGTTTTCTGTTCTGTATTATATATGTTTAGTTACCAATTTTGTATAATATCCCTTGTGCTTATGCCTGTCAGAGGGAGTATGGATAAAGGGGGAAAGGGAGGTTGTCTTTAAATTGCCACTTTATATTGAGCTATATCAAGAATGTTTCAGAGAGAACGTAATTTCACCTTCTAATAGTTCAGCTATCACTATATCTTGATTAGATTCGAGTCTAGGTCTAAACTTATGTATTAAAGAAAATTATATATGTTTAGGTACCAATTTTGTATGATATACCTTGTGCTTATGCCTGTCAGAGGAAGTAGGGATAAAGGGGGAAGGGGAGGTTGTCTTTAAATTGCCACTTTATATTGAGCTATATCAAGAATGTTTCAGAGAGAATGTAAGTTCACCTTCTAATAGTTCAGCTATCACTATATCTTGATTAGATTCGAGTCTAGGTCTAAACTTATGTATTAAAGAAAATTGTCCCAAGAAACCCTTCTTTATTTCAATCACTTACTTCAAAGGGTCTGAAAAGTTTGTGTAAAGAACTAACATGAAACTCAGCGTTAAAGCTCTAATTTTCTTAGCAGACTATAATATTTTTCCACCTCTTCTCATAAAGGATGATTTTAACTTCCATTCAATTGATAAGTGTAATATGCTGCATGAATGCTTGTTTATCAAAATAGAAATTGATGGATAATAGTCTTCAGCACTAGTATTTGAGTCTCAGAGATAGGTGATCTGTCTCCTTGCAAAATCAGGTTTTCTAAGTAAAGCACAGCTTTTATCTGCTCCTCTGTCACTTGCAACATATATGTATTATCTCTCAACACTATATTTAGATGTAATTCTCTACATCGTGTGTTTCTCTTTATGTATTGCAAACTTATATAGATATAAACTTTTGAGATAATTAAACTTTACTAACAAAGATTTTCATTTTGATTAATATTGGCATTAATATTCATTCATATCTTTAGTCTACTAATTATGTTTTTGTTAAATTCAAATTGCAAATGTGCTTTATAAAAAGTTGGAATTTGCAGGTGTTTTTGCCATAAAAAAACAATTGACATGGGCTACGTATGTTCTGTTTGCTTGTCCATATTCTGTAAGCATCACAAGAAATGTTCCACTTGTGGGTAAGTAGATTTTTGTCTTTTTTTTTCCTAACTATGTTATTTATTGTAGCAGAAGTGCGGAATTGTTGAAAAAAATTGCCTTTTTTGAATTCACCCTTGATCGGTTTGTCTTTGAGGATGGATATGGGTCTTTGATGGAAATATAAAAGCTTAAACAAACTTGATTGCCAATTACAGGGTCATCTAAATGGTTGTATCATTTTGAAGTGTGAGAAGAAGAGGAAGCCTTTTTTTCTTGTAGTCAATAATCTATTGCACCTTCGTTTCCCTGAAGAGGAGAATGGACTAGGGAATAAGGAAAACATACTTCTGTATATTTTATTGGTGAGGGTGATTAAAAAATTTAATGCAAGCAGCCATTGTTGGTTTGATGTTTGTGAGAGTGAAATGGTATTTTGCTTGCCATTTTATGAGGGAAAGGAGGGCATAATTCTTGTAGATCTTTTGTTGTTGTTAGGTAATATATAAACATCATATAGGGTTCAAGTGAGTAGGGGCCTCGGATTTTCCATATACATTTTTAACGGGAAGTCCAGAAAAAGGTATTGAGAAGTACCTTGATAGGATGACAAAGAGCTGCCTCAATTATGACATTGATACTAGGTTTTAAAAATTTGGGATGATGGAAAAGTTGTTTCACATTCTTTAATTGTCTTGCTTGAAAGCAAAGGAACTTCACTTGCTGTTAATTCTGTTCTTTATAATTAATATTGCAAATAATCAGGTAACCAATATTAAACTGTTTAGAGTAAAATTTTCATTAACTGGGCGTGCATTTATTATTAGCAATGCTCCTCTTCAGTTTTAGCTGTAATTTTGGCTTTGGCATCATGCAGGTCAGTATTTGGTCAGGCCCAGTCAGATGCATCTGGATCTAGTCAGAAGAGGAAAATTTCAGAGACATAGAGTCTATATTTTGTTAGATGCAGATCAGGTGTGTTTGATCAATTGCTTGTACTCTTTCATGCATAATTGTTCGATATGATTTTGCTATTAATTTGTCTTTTTTTCACGTTATGCCAATAGGTTCTGTATATCTCGTCTCTCCTGTAGCTGTTCTTGAAAATATATCTTTTGAGACACATTCTAAAACCCATACTGCAGATTTGATTCACATGGTCCACTTTTGGGCCACACAAGAATTGTTTCATTGTGGATTAATATTTCAAATATTCTTTCAAAGCTTTAGCTGTTTCGTCGGTGGAGAAATAGATGCGCACATGAGCAGGCTGACTGAAACTGTGATTTCTGATAGCGTTTTGGTCTTCCTTTCTAACCAGTGTAATTTTCCCTTTTGGTCCATGTGTCTAATTAAATGAATTGTGCTGAAGGAGAGCTGTTGATTGTATCCAAAGGATGCCTCTGTTCAGTATTCAAACAATTTTCACCAATTTTTTTCTTTCTTCTTTAACCCTGAATCATGAGTTAATTTAGTGGGGGGCTTATTAGTTTTTGTACTTGGTTAGTTTTTTATTTATCTTTTGTCAACATTCTTTCGGCTTGAAAGTTTGCTTACTTTGGCATTGACAAAATCTGACATCATTCGGTGAAGAAAATAATAGCCAAGCAAGATAAAACAGGATTTAACGATTTAATCTCTCATCAATCATATAGGTTGTTCGAAAAAGGTATGATTGTTTTTGCTTTATTGGGTTAGAGAAAATAAAATGTGTTTTTGGTTTATTGGGTTAGAGAAATAAAATGCTTTCTTAAATAAATAGAGATTATTGTATTTGTCTTGTTACGGATTGCAGCTACTATAATCTGTTATCAAATTTAAGTGGTTCGAGTTGTGGTCTTGATAATTTTCTTTTTCAGGGAAGATGTTTACCAGCTGAACAATTCATGCATTAGCATCATTTTCTCGAGTATGAAACGCCTGTATTCGTAGCTTCTACATTTCTTCTTCATGCAAACTTAGCATTCTATCAACATGACAACGAAATCAATCAAACAGTTTACTGATAAAACGTTCTGTAAATACAAATGTAAGCACTATTTACAAATTGCAACTATTTACATGGATTAGAAATCAATGATAAAGTTTTGGACTTTGGAAAAGCACATTTAATCATAACTATTCAAATTGTTCACAGTAGAAAAGAACACCAATCTTTAAAGTGCCCTCAAAACCACTTTGCTAGTTGTGTGAACACCCCTTGCAGCAAGTTTTAATGCAGCACGGCTCTTATACAACCTGCAAAATCCAAAAGACAAGAATTTCAAACAATGCGTTTTGTCTTTGTTCTTATTGTGATGTCGGAGGCATAGCAGTTGCTTGTATTAGGCAAAACGATATATCAATAATACTAGTTTGCGAGTCCTTCCTGGTAAGGACAGAGCTTTTTGTTAGGCGTACATTAGCTAGTCAGAGTATACATACAGTTGAAAACAGAAAAAAAATAATGCCTAAGAAGAATATACGTTTTACTATACTCGCATTCAATTCCTCAACCTCTTCAGAAAGGAAAGAAAAATCCAAAGTGCATAAGACATTATAAATCATGCTGTACAAAGATCAGCTGATATAATCAAAACTAGAAATGTTAAATAAGTCAAAGTGCCAACTTTTCTTTAAAAGTGCTAGTGAGACTTAATATAGAAATAGAATTGTTTATATTGTGCATTTTCATGGCCAAGAAAGCAGCAAATGATTGCCACTAATATTCTTAAGATATTAACAAAAGCAAGTTTGCTTAGACAAACTCACCCAGTCATAGCAAGTCCCCAAGTGGACAGAGTATAAAACATCATCCCGGCATGCCATAAATCTAATGTCTTCTCCAATTTACTCACACCATCCAAGGCTTTCACCATAGCTGCATATTTTTAAGATTCCCAAATAAATAATGAGGACTATTAATCTCCATCCAAACAAAAGAAATGGACCATACAGCTGATGATCCATTAAACCAAAGAAACATATAGATGTTTAATAAGTTACCCACAATAGATTAATAGAAGGCATCCGAAATGACAAAATTACTAACAAATTTCCCAAGAATCAAATGTACTGATATCAAAAATTCAAACTCAAAAACAAACATCAAAAAAATGAATTCATTTCATTTACTAGTTCATTTTGATCTCATCAAGCATAAGATCTGAATGAAATCTAATTACTATGCTGCTCAAACATGGTTAATCATGAATATAACACAACGTATTAATGAAAAACTAATAAACTGTCAGCTCCATGAGCTTACCGAAAGAAGTCAGCAAATATGGCATAACTAACAACTTTGGCCTGTAAAAACATTCAAAATATAAAAAGGTTCTGCCAGAAACTTACTCTTTTGCATCTCCTCTGGGGTCAATTTCTGCAATTTCAGAAAAAAAAAAAAAGTAAATCACATGAGACAAATGAGAATATAAATAATACTTTGAACATTTCATTAGATGTTAACCTGAGCTTTTGGGTTTGACAGAATGCACTTAGCCATGAAGTTTGCAATACCATCCACGACATGCTCCTCACTAACAACCACATAATTATCATCATCAATTCCACTCCACTCCTCAACATTGCTAGGAACCATTTCCTCCGTCACCCATACCCACCAACTTGGATCTTCTTGGTTAACATTGATTAATATTTCAGCTGTCTGCAAATCAGTTCCTAATCGAAGAAACAATATACCCAGATAAGTAATAATAAAAAGACAGAAGAGGCATTGAACTAAACATGGTGATACAACACAAAGGTTTTTCTATGGTGCGGATATATGCGCATTAATAAAGCTCTTTTTTCAGAGAGTATCATGTGTGGGTATTCGCAACTTAAGAAGATGCGGATGTCCCCGCCATATAATTTTTATACAATACAATAGAACAGTTAAATGGAATTATATCAACCTGCAGCTTCCTTGAAAGGAAATTGATTGCCAGTCCCATCTATTGATGCCTGCTGGAAAGATTTGATTCGAGGCAAAAAGTTCTTGGAATCAACAGTGGAAACTAGACGAGCAGACAACTATATGGAAAAACACAAAATTCCAAGTTTAGCTTAAAAATCAGGCTGCAAAAACAGATCCAAAAATCCCTTTACCAGTGCACTTATTTAAATTGCCCCCCTTTTCACACAATAATTAACAATTCACTAACGAAATAATAACATGACGACCAAAATACATGAAATAGACTTTGATAAGGTCACAATTCCAATTACTCATACAAGTTCAAACATTTTGCCCCAAATTACATGATAAGTCTGGTTAAAGCTCATAAATTGTTGAGAACAATAAATACATGAAATAGACTTTGATAAGGTCACAATTTCAATTACTAGTACAAGTTTAACATGTTGCCCCAAATTAAATGATAATTCTGGTTAAATCTCATAAATTGTTGAGAACAATCCTAGTATCCAAAATTATAAGGTGTTAACGTAAATATAACGCGAAGGAAGAAAATAAAACAAAAAGAACAGAAAAAACGTGCGTACATCAGGAGGGCAATCTTTCAGAAAAGCAGGGGACTCGGAGAGGTTGTGAAGAAGCTTGAGGTTATTCTGAAGCAAGTTCCTGAGACGCTGATTCTCCGATCGTAAGGACTCTAATTCCTTATCGGGAGACTCCAATTCCTCCGGATGATCATGTTGGTGGTGGTGGTGGCATTCCATGGCGGTCCAAGCCACATCGGCGACCTCCATAACGGTCTTCGCCACCTTGAGAGCGCCGTGACCGCCCATGATTCTCTGTCTCTGTCTCTGTCGCTGGACCAGGTTGCGTTTGGTTGGGAACCTTTTGGTCGAGGAGGGCTGCTTTTTTCGTCGTGGACGGTTTTTGGCGTTTGCGTGTCCCAACACAGAGAGAGAGAGAGAGAGAGAGAGAGAGAGAAGTTCAGTAATCAGGATCCCCACGGGACCCGCACGGGTCTTCCCAATTTTTTTTTTTAATTTGATGAAAAATCTGGATTTTAAAACTATCCAAATATATTTTACTTTATAATAATTTAGCTATAAATCTATATATTTTTTAAATTAAATTTTATATTTTAATAATTGATTTTGTTTATATGTAAGTGGATTTTAGGCTATGTGTATAATTTTTTAGCAATGCCAATATAGGGAAACTCTAGATGCATTACCAAATAAGTTTGGTTTTTTTCAAAAGAGGATTTCCGGAGGAGAACTGTGGATACAGAAAAACTTGCAGATTTCTACTTCAAGTGCGGCATGCTGGACCATGTGACTGGAAGGTGTAGATTTTCGGAACCGGCGACTATCTCATCGAAGAATGGCATAACAACCAAGTTATATGGCCTATGGATCAAAGCAGAAAACACCGAAAGTATTCTTTTCATAAATCCAGAGGAGGAGAACGGAGAAAGGGGAAACGGAAGCCGGAGCTCAGAGCAGATCTTGATTCCATCTATGGCACAGATCTCGAGACCGTCAAATCTGAATGACCGCCTGGAAGAGAGCCTGACTGGGGCGGCGAAGTTGGTGAGAAACCCATAGAACACAACAAAAGAAGATGTTTCCAAGGAATTTCTGACAGCTTTGGAGATGAATCCGGAACTAGCTGTTCTGAAACTTACCCTAGATCGGCAGGAGATGGATTTAGATCTGGAGCTACAAGAGGCAGTGATGAAACAGCTAAAAAGACCAAATTTCTCTAGTACAGCTCTGTCAAGATGGGCAATAGGAATTGTACAATTCATTGCCTCGGCTAACGCACAGGAAAGAGAGGTATATGGAGAAGTGGGCTTAACTGATGAGGACCAAGTCGTGGGCCTAATTACGGGGTCGTCTGGAGAGAGGGGAAATTTTAATGATTTATCCAGCAGCCCACCAAGGAAACGGGTCGTGCCCAGTTGGCTCTATGGGTCTAGTAGGAGTTCTGGAGTGGTAATAGAAAAGGTAGAGGAGGCCCGGGAACGGGTAGAATTGGCCCAGGAGAACACTAATTATAATGCTGGAATTATAATAGAGGAAGAAGGTGGCACTTGTACACCAAGGCGAAGAAGGAAATCTAGAGTGGAAAATGAGGGGAATAACAGAAGAAGCAATACGAGTTACTGGAAGAGAAATGCTAGGAAACAGAACAGGAATAACGGGGAAGATAAGAGAATAGGGGAGGAAAAATGGCAGTCCTCTAGGCCACCACAGGATTTTTAATAGGCCGGGGAGGCGGGCCGTGTCAAGCCCCTCCCTCTTCCATGGTTATCATGTCCTGAAATTGTAAGGGTTTAGCTCAAAAAGATTGCATGACGTTTCTTAAAAGTGTTGTTAAAAGACACCAGCCTCACTGTGTGTTTTTAATGGAAACAAAGAGCAATGCAAAAAGGATGGAGCGACTGTGCAAAATTTTGGGATTTCAGGAATTTATTTGTATTAAAGCTAATGGATTAGCTGGTGGATTCATTATAATGTGGAAGGAAAGGCTGACTCTGAAACAAAGATGGCAAACTAATAAAACTTTCTGCTGTGATTTGTTAAGTGAGAATGGAAATGTTGCATGGAGCTTGGTGGCATGTTATGGAACACCGTATAGGGGTGAAAAAGAAGCTTTCTGGCGTGAGTTAGAAGACAGGATGGAAAATATTCAAAATCCGTGGATGTTATTCGGTGATTTAAATGAAGTGGTGAGTGCAAATGAGAAGCTTGGGGGAAGGAACATATGGAATCGAAGGCTATATTTGAAGGAATTTATGCAGGACTTAGGTGCGATTGATCTGGGTTACTGTGGTCGAAGGTTTACATGGGAAAATGGTCAAGAAGGAAATGCGTCTATTAAAGAAAGAATAGACAAAGCTATAGCAAACAGGGAATGGATTAATTTGTTCCCTTCTGCTATTGTGGAGCACCTACGCAAAGAACATTCTAACCATTGTCCCATAATAATTCACACGGCTGGCAGAGAGAACAGAGGAGTAAGACCTTTTCGATTTTTAAAGGCATGGACTACTGAAAACTCTTGTAAACAGATAATTCAGACTGCTTGGAACTTGGATCAAAAGCGTGGACTGGCCAACCATAAAATGAGCCGAAGCTTAGAATTCACTACTACAGCATTGAAAAAATGGAATAATGAGGATTTTGGTTTTGCCCAAATACACATAAAGAGACTGGAAATAGAACTGGAGGATACTCAGAGAGGAAGGAATGTGGATAGGAAAAAAGAAAAATTTTTAATGGAACAGCTAGACATCCACAGAAGCAGATTGGAATTAATCTACAGACAGAAATCAAGGGATCTGTGGCTTCGGCATGGGGATCGAAATACAAAATTTTTCCACACTAGTATGCTAATAAGAAGAAGGAGAAATAGGATTGCTTTTGTCAAGGATGGGCTGGTAAGCTACACGAAGGAAAGGGAGATAGCGGATTACTTTGTGAAACACTTTGATGAGCTGTATGGAACAGAGAGTCCTATTATTCTAGTGGACCTGGATGGAGTGGGAGAAATGGTGGTTACGGAGGCAGATAATGAAGAGTTGTCTCATATCCCTGAGGAAGCTGAGATTAAAGAGGCTATCTGGAGCCTTCATCTTTTAAAAATTCCGGGCCCTGATGGGTACCCAGGGATCTTTTACCGAAAATTCTGGTGTATAATCAAGGAGAAGATAATTGAATTTGTGCAAGAGTGTTTCAGGAATAGAACAGTACCAAGAAGGATTAACAAGACCTTTGTTGTACTTATTCCAAAAGTGGAGAATCCAATAAACTTCAATCAATACAAACCGATCAGCCTTTGCAACTTCAACTATAAAATTGTGTCAAAGATCATCACAAACCGATTAACTAATGTCCTTGATAGAATCATCTCTCCTCAGCAAGGGGCTTTCGTCAAAGGCAGGTGGATAGCAGAGAACAAAGTGGTGGCTCAGGAACTCATTCATAAGATCAGAAAGCACAAGGGAAAGAAAGGGTTGCTGCTCATGAAGGTGGACTTGAAGAAGGCTTATGATAGGCTTGAATGGGAGTTTATAGACAAGGTGTTAGGAGTGTGGGGATTCTCCTATAAGGTCTGAGAATTGATTCTAAGCTGTGTCAGTAGTGTGCAACTATCTCTATTAATTAATGGAAATGTGGCTGGTAGATTGAAGACCAGTAGGGGGCTAAGACAAGGGGATCCCTTGTCCCCTTATCTGTTTATTCTTTGTGCTGAAATTCTAACATGGTTGATTAATAAAAAAGAAGAGGAGGGCCATTTACATGGCATCAGGATTGCTCAGAATGCCTCGGCTGTATCCCACCTAATGTATGCAGACGATTTGATTCTTGCATGTAGAGCAGATACAAAAGATGTAGAAGGACTGAAGATCTGCTTTGACAAATACTGCTCTTGGTTTGGTCAACTTCCAAATGTGGAGAAATCCTCAATTCTTTTCTCCAAGAACACGAGTAGAGAGGTGAAATGGGAAATTAGGGAGATCATGGGATACAAAGAGATGGGAGCGAGATCGATATACTTGGGAAATACATTTGTTTTTGGAAGGAATCGGACTAAGGAGTTCTCAAAACTGAAGGACCGAATTCAATCCAGACTAGCTAGTTGGAACATATAGCTTTTATCAAAAGCAGGAAAAATGGTGATGATCAAGACAGTAGCTCAGACCATCCCAACATATGCCATGTCTACTTTCGAGCTTCCTAAAGGATTATGCAGAGACATGGATGCTAGTCTTCGGAAATTCTGGTGGAGCTCAAACTAGGAAAAAGGAAGTGGTATGGCACTCAAAGCGTGGACGGAAATTTGTAAGCCGAAAGACAAGGGAGGACTTGGATTCGGTACATTCAAAGAGATGAACACCGCACTATTAGCTAAACTAGCCTGGAAGGTAGCTAATGGGGATGATAATCTGTGGAGCCGAATACTGCGTGCAATGTACCTCAAAGGAAAATCTGTTTTTAGCTATAATCTGAAAAAAGGATGCTCTTCAGTGTGGCAAGGCATAATTCACGCAAGGAAGACTTTGAGACTGGGGGCTTGTTACAAGCTTGGAGATGGTCTTAGCATTGACATATGGAAGGACCCTTGGGTGCTTTTGTTAGCTGACTTTCGTGCTTTACCAAAGGAGAATGCTGATGAATCCCAATGGAGAAAGGTGGCAGAATTGAAAGACGGGTCGAGGCTTGGATGGAATTCAGAAACCATCAAAGACATTTTTGAGGAGCAAACAGCAGATGCAATTCTGAAATTGGAATGGCCTGAAGCCCTCAGAGAGGACAAAATTTGCTGGTTGAGGGCAGGCACCGGATCTTTTTTCTGTCGGGAATTGTTATCGGAAGGGTGTAAACTTAAGGGATGGAGACACTAGCAATGAATTTTGGTCGAAATTATGGAAGGCTGAGCTTCATGATCACCTTAAAGTTTTTATATGGAGAATAGTAGCCAATGTTATCCCCACTATGGAGGTGTTGGCCCGAAAAATTAATGGAATTGACTTAGTTTGCCCACTTTGTGGGGGGGGGGGGGATACAGAAAGCAGTTTTCATATCTTCAAGGAGTGCTCTTTGGTTAAAACTTTGACCTTTGCAAGCAAATGGAACTTTAGGATGGAAGCCATTAGAGTGGAGAATGTTCAAGAGCTTATGGAAGTTTGTGTGGATCCACCTACGCTGATACATGGGGGGAGGAAGAAGTTCACGACGGTCTACCTAGCTACTTTATTTTATTGCATTTGGAACATAAGAAACGGGAAGTTTCATGGCAAAGAGTTCATTTTCTTGGAGGAATTAAAGCACTTGGAGTTTCTGACTGAGGAATTTTTGCAGAAGCTGGGGGAGGAAACAAGTTTCAAGGAGGAGAAGAGAGAACAATGGCAGCCGCCAGAGGAGGGATGGTGGAAAGCAAATGTTGATGCTGCTTGGAGGGGGCAGAGGGCTAGCCTGGCTGTGGTGGTGAGAGATAGGAAAGGGAAGATTCAGTTGCTTGCCTCGAAAGTGTGTTGCTGTGACACTCCGTTTGATGCTGAGGTCAAAGTGATTGAATGGGCTTCGGGGTTGCTTGAAGAGAAAGGCTGGGGGAACATAATGTGGAACTTTGATGCCCTGATGGTAATCAATGAAATTAAGGCTAGGAGCAGCCCAAATGATTGGAACACCCACATAGATGTGGAGGATATCAGAAAGAGGTTTGAAAATAACAACTGGAGGATGGCTTGGAAGGCAAAGACTTCAAATATTCTTGCTGACTTAGTTGCTAAAAATACTGGTATTTCTAATACCCCTATGTTTTTTGACGATGTTAATTTAGAAGACATTCCCTTAGAGTTTTTGTGTTGTGCTGATATTGATGTAAAAGGGGGAGTGACTGCTTTGTAAGTCCCGTTTGGGGGACTTTTTTTGGCTGTTTATTTTTGAATCCTCTGTGCCTTATCTGGTACATTTTTATCAAAAAAAAAAATAAGTTTACAGTATTTACCAAAAAAAAAAAATAAGTTTACAGTCCCATTTATATAAAATTACTAAAATATCCTTGCCGTTTTGTGTTTTTTTTTTAATTTCTTTTTCTTATAAGTTTTAAGGTTAATTACATTTATAGCCTCAAGTTTGGGCTAAATAGAAATTAATCTCTCGAACTTTATGGGAAAAAAAAATCTAAACATTTCATCATGAATTGTTGCTTATCCACCTAAATATTTCCCTCAAAAAATATAAAAAAGGTAATAATGAAAACTTGGTTGGGAAGATTAGTCAACCCACAGCACCACCGAGTACCAACCAGACCAACTAAAATTTTGTTTAGCATAATTTTTTGATAAGTTAGAAACAGTTTTAAAATTTTAAAATTATTTTTAAAAATATTTAGATAATTTTTTAAAAATATTTTGGTTTTCTAGAATATATTTTAATAATAACTAATAACAAATGACTTTTTCAATAAATAAATTTGAAAAAGCAATTTCACATAAACCAAATTAACCTTTAAGAGTGTATTATATTTAGATATTAAATTGTTTAAAGATTTTTTTAGTTATAGAATTTTGTAGATTTTAATAAATTTGTATGAACTTTTATAGAGTAAAAATATGAATAATTTTGAGTGATTTTTATTAAAGTCTATAACTAAAAAAGTCTATAAAAGTTTTTAAAAGAGTATATTGTGTATTCAATTTGATTTTTTTTAAATTATATATTTTTTATTCACACACTTTTGTATATTTTAATAGATTTTTATAAATTTTCATAAAGTTTTTAAAAATATGAGCAATTTTGAATGATTTTTATAAATTTTTTATTATTATTTGTTAGATTTATAATATTTTACACAGTTTAATTCTTAAATTGAAAGTTAGTATTAAATTGTCCAATTTATTAGGAAACGGACGAAAAATCTTTAAAAATAATACTCCTTAGGTCATGACATTTTAATAGACGAGACCTTCACTGCACTTATGGTGGAGAGAGAGAGAGAGAGAGAGATAATATGAAGAGGGAGGAATCCAAAAAATAATCTATTATTCTAAAATTTTAGAAAATTTTTGAAGTGAATAATGAGTGAGTTTTTGAGCAAAAGGTTTTCATTTTTGGTTGAAATTTAAAAATCTATAAATCTTTGATTGAATACTGTTGAAAATACATAAGAATTAAAATATAATAAAAACAATTAATGCAATACAAATGGATAATAATCTAGTTGAAGTAAGAATATAAGTTTAACGCACTTGAGGGTGTAGTCTAGTGGTAGGAACTAGTCGAGCCTTCACACCTGCGAGTACGAGAGTTGAGGTTCGAGACTTGGTAGCCCCATTTGGACTCAAGTGCTCATCTCCGCTGCTACTGCACGAGGGGGAGGGAGATTTTAGCGACACGGGCTCCCATCGCGGACTCTTATCGGGTTAAAAAGACGCCTGGGTAGGTCCAATCGTTAAATACCTCTTGGGCCTATGACCCCACTACGGGTATGTTTTTTTTCTTTTACCAAAAAAAAAAAAAAGAATATAAGTTTAACACAATTAACTTAAAAATAAATAAAACTTACTTTTGAAAGAAAAAAAAAGATTGGGTCTTGCAATTGTAATGTCCTTAAGATAGAATTTCTATCCCTTTCTCAGCTGCTTGAAGTTTTTTTTTTTAAGTGTTTGCCTTTAGGATAAAACAATCTTGATGTTAAAGTTTTTGCACATCAAACCTTAACCTATACAAAGAGCATTATATTCCCTTTGTTTGTATATATGGACATGTATGTGATAGAGTAATTTAGAATAGAATGAGAGGAAGGGAGCAAAGAGGCTTTAGACAGGAGTTGGAAAAATGGGCTTGTTTATGCATGCCTTTATTCTAACAATAAGCTATCTTTACTAGTAACAAACTAAGCTCGAAATATGGCTTCTAATAACCATTCTACCGAGTGGACTTAGTGGACATATTTAATAACAAACAAAAGCATAACAAAATAACAAACAGTAGACTACAACTAAAACAACATGGACCCCGATAACATCTTTAATAGCCAATGTGCATGGCCATACAAGAGTGTACATAACAGTCCCTCCTCCTTAAGCAGCTTTGTCCTCAAGGTTGAATGCAGGATACAATTGACTCAGCCCCAAGCATTTTTCCAAGTAGCATCTTCAATTGGTTGTCCCTGCCATTTAATGAGGACCCCTGACTTTGGTCGATAATTGCCTTTCCGCACTACCCGACGATTTAGAACTGCTTTCGGCTCCTAAAGTTTGGGAACATAGCTATTATCAACTTGTGGTAATGGGCCAAAATATTGTGTGTTAGATCATAGGTGTTTGCTTCGCAAACTAACGTGAAAAACGTCGTGAATGTGGGAACTCGCTGGAAGTGTAAGGTGATATGCCACTGGACCCAACTTTTTAATAATGGCAAATGGTCCAAAAAAACGTGGTGCCAACTTCTCTGAACTCCTCGAGGCTACTGATGGCTGGAGTTTAACATATACCCAATCTCCTACTTCAAAAGAGACATCTCGGTGATGCCCATTAGCCAAATTTCGCATCCGATTTTGGGCCTTCAATAAATTGGAATGTAGGATTTTGAGGATTTCATCCCGATCATGGAGGTAAAAATTTACGGCTTCCACTTGAGCCATACATGGTACATAAGCTAAAATAAAGGGAGGGAGAACACCATAAACTACCTCAAATGGTGTCAATTGTGTAGAAGTTTGGACTGAAGTGTTATAACTGTATTCTGCCCAAGGAACCCATTCGATCCACTTGTGAGGACATAGCCCTTGCAAAACAACGTAAATATTGTTCCAAGATACGATTGACAACTTTGGTTTGGCAGTCAGTCTGCAGGTGATAACTAGAATTCATCCGTAAAATAGTTCCTTGTAGCTGGAACAAAGAGCGCCATAAAGAACTAATAAATACTCGATCACGGTCACTAATGATTGAAGATGGCACTCCATGTAATCGCACCACGTTAGCCACAAAAACCTTGGCCACGGTGAGAGCAGTGAAAGGATGCTTTAATGATATAAAATGAGCATATTTGGATAGTCGACCAACTACCACCATAATCACAGTGTACCCGCCAAATGTAGGAAGCCCTTTAATAAAATCCATGGAGATATCGGTCCACACCCGATCAAGAATCAATAGTGGTTGGAGAAGACCTGCCGATTTCATAGTATCTGACTTATACCGTTGACATGTTTCACATTGGCAAATGAAATCTTTCACTGTTTTCCTCATATTTGGCCATCAAAAACTTTTCCGGAGTTAGGACAGTGTTTTGTGGTATCCAAAGTGGCCACCCATTGGAGTAGAATTATTTTCTTTCAGTAAGGAGGAAATAAGGAGAGATTGTGAAGATAGAAAAATGTTACCTTGCTTAAACCATACCCCGGCTCTCAGCGTATATAATGGTTTCTAGGCTAAGTCCTGATAGAATGGATCTTATTGGACCTCGACTTGCAGTGTGGACCACCAACTGGCTTGGGGAATAGAAATTGATAGAAATTTAAACTTTACCCTTCTTGATAGTGAGTCAGCTGCCTGATTCTCAGTGCCTTTCTTATATTCAATAACATAATCATACCCCATTATTTTCGGCAGCCACCGGGTTTGAGAAGAGGTGGTAATCTGTTGCTCTAGGAGAGACTTGAGACTTTTCTGATCAGTCCTGACTATAAAAGGCCTTTCGAGGAGATAAGGGCGCCACTTTCTGATGGCCTTGACAATTGCTAACATCTCCTTCTCATTTTGACAAATTGAATGCCATGCCTTTGAGAGCTTCATTATAATAAGCGATGGGTCTTCCATTTTGAGAGAGTACTGCTCATAAACCGGTTCCACTAGCATCATATTCAAGGACGAAAAGGCTTAGAGAAATCAGGGAAGGCTTAATACAGGAGGAGAAGTGAGAACTTCTTTGAGTTTATGGAAGGCTTGTTTTGTTGCATCATTCCAATGAAATCTATCTTTGGTAAGAAGCTGAGAAAGTGGGGCTGCTATGCTTCCAAAATTGACTGATAAACTTTCTGTAATAACATGCTAAACCAAAAAATCCACGTATTTCCCTGGTAATGGTCCGGGTAGGCCATGCGAGAACCGTTTCAATTTGGCAGGGTCGACTTGAACCCTTTGCTCAGAAATGACATGACCTAGATAATCTACTGAATTGACCCTGAGTTTGCATTTGGATTGTCTTACAAATAATTTATTAGCATATAATAAGGAGATGACCATACGCAAATGAATGAGGTGTTCAACCCAAGTGCTGGAGTAAACAAGTATGTCATCGAAGAAGACTAAAATAAATTTTCATAGGTAAGGTCAAAACAGGTCATTCATCACCCTTTGGAATGTGGCCAGGGCATTAGTTAACCTGAATGGAAATGACAATGAATTCGTAGTGGCTATCATGGGTACAAAATGCCATTTTTGATATGTCTTTCTTAGAGACTCGGATTTGATGAGATCTCGCCCGAAGATCCAACTTTGAGAAGAATTTTGCGCCATAGAGTTTGTCTAGCAATTTGTTGATGACCGAAATGGGAAATTTATCTTTGATGGTAATCTGATTTAAAGTACGGTAGTCCACACAAAATCTCCAGTCCAAATCAGCTTTCTTTACTAACAGAACTGGTAAGGAGAAATGGTTGTAGATAGGGCGGATGAATCATGATTGCAGAAACTCACGAGCCATCCTTTCTATTTCAGCTTTCTGATGATATGGATATCAGTATGGCCTCACACTGGTCGGCCCAGTATTGGGCTATAGTGTAATGTGATGGTCTTGAACCCGTGGATGTGGTAAATCGGTGGGAGTGTGAAACACATCGGCAAATTTGTCAAGGAGTTTTGTTAGTTCCAAAGATTGGGGAGCTTACATGTCTCCTGACTTTATGGGGGTAAGCTGGAGAAAAACTATTTGCATTCCTTGAAATCCACAACAGTCCTTGCTAGTAAAGAACTCTATACATTTTCTATCTAGTCCTCGAAACATGCAGATCTTGCCATCTTGACTAAAAGTCATCTTAAGTTTCGCATAATTTGTTTCAATGGGACTGAGAGTGGCAAGCCAATGGACTCCCAAAACTAACGAGCAAGCTGCAGTTGGTAGGACAAAGAAATATGTCTTGACCGGTGTTCCTTGAACATTGAGTGTGAGCCCTTAACACAATCATGCACAGTCCACCTTTTCCCGATTAGCTACCATGACCTGAAACTTTTGTTGCAAACAACCGGTAAATCACATTTGTTGACAACTGCTTGATCAATAAAATTGTGAGTACTCCATCCATTAATTAAAACTGCCAATTCTTTGTTCTTGAGCCTCTCCAGAACCCGAAGTGTTTGAGGGTGATCAATGTTGGCTATAGCGTGAAAGGATATTTCTGATACCCCATCGGCAAGGTTATTGAGTTCCACTTCATCAGTCATTATCTCACTGGTATCTTCCAACATGAATAGCTGTGGTCGTTCACATTGATGCTCCTGTGTAAATTTTTCATCGCAGTAGTAACATAAACATTTTTTTCTCTGTTCTCGAGCTTCTTGAATTGTAAGTCGTTGTGGCCCTATCATCGGTAATGATTGGTTAGTCCATAAACTCATTGAAGGGGGTTGTCCTAATATACCTGTAGGAGATGTGGTGGTTCCTTTTGCCACTGGATTATTTCAAAAAGTTAAGGAAGGCCGCAACTGTAGTTGGTTATTCTCCTCCAATAATCGAGCTATTCTAATCGCTTTTGCTAGAGTATGAGGCTGTTTGATTTTTACGTCCAAAAGAACTTCATCCCGGAGTCCACCAATAAAGCTTTCGATTAAGAAATTTTCTAGTAGGCCATCAATTCTTTGGGAAAGTCATTCAAACGCCTCCTGGTAGGCAGCGACTGTGGTGGATTGCCAAAGCCTAGTTAGCGCTTCAGATGGATCGTCATATGCTGTTGGACCAAAGCTAGGAAAGCTGCTTTAGTAAGTTCCAACCAAGATATAGGTCCCCAAAACTTTGTTATCCATCGGTGCCACTGGAGTGCTATGCCGTCTAGATGAAATGATGCTATTTGAGCCTGCTAACCGGTGGGAACACCATTATATTCAAAATATTGTTCCGTCTTGTATATCCACCCGTTCGAATCATCACCGTCGAATTTCAAAAAGAAAGCTTGAGGTGCAGATCACGTTCTCCTTAGTTGGCACTGGACTCTCTGGCTGCAAATGGATTAACCTTAGGAGAGTGAGTCCACAGGGTTTGAGACATTTGCATAGTTCAGTTAACACTTGCTGAAGGGTGTTAGAAACTTGGTCAAATTTAGACTCATGCCGAGCTAAGACTTCGTTAACATTGTTGTGAAACTCTGCGTTGGATTTTCCCTGAGTATCCATGCTCTGATACCACTGATAGAGTAATTTAGAATAGAATGAGAGGAAGGGAGCAAAGAGGCTTTAGACAAGAGTTTGAAAAATGGGCTTGTTTATGCATGCATTTATTCTAACAATAAGCTATCTTAAATAGCCTTACTAATAACAAACTAAGCTCAAAATATGGCTTCTAATAACCACTCCACCAAGTGGACTTAGTGGACATATTTAATAACAAACATAACAAACATAAGCATAACAAAATAACAAACAGTAGCACTACAACAACAACAACAACATGGACCCAATCAACAGCTTTAATAGCCAATGTGCATGGCCATACAAGAGTGTACGTAACAGTATGAATATATATATATATATATATACATATGCAAATGCTTAAATTCAATTGATTCATTCAAAAAACATTTCTAGAGTATTTATAAAATTTCTAGCAATGTTTCAAAAAGGTTGCAAACCTTTTTGTACTCAACACCATTCTATTAACGAAGAAAAGTTGCAATTGTTTAGAAAAAAAACGTTTAAAAAATATGACTGTTGGAGATAACTGTCAAATAACAGGTGCCTGCTTTGGCACTTGAAACTCTGTGAAATTCATTCGTAAAAGAGACATATCATATGGTATTTTCTTTAAAAACTTGTGAAAATTAAAAAAAATTCATTTGTACTTTAATCATGTCAGGTTGCAAGTCAGGCGCTTGACTTTGCACATGACATGTTCAGATGCGTTAAACAAAAATAAAAAAAAATATATTTATTTTTCCATAGCTAGCCTAAGCCCCAAATCAAGGCCATAACTATCTTATATGGGTAATTAGAAAGTATTTGAGTAGATCTTCATTGGGGAGACCAAGTTTAATGTATCCCCATCTCAAAACATTTATGAATGTTAAAGTTCTTTTAAATTTTCTATGTGGAACTTAGTTTGTTTTTTTTGTTTTTGTTTTTTATTTTTTTTCTGTTTCAAAACAATAAAAACTTCAACAAATATACTGTAACTTTTATATAGTTTTGAAATTTTAGAATGAATATCACATAATTTTTAAAGTTATTGACAACATTGTTACATAAACTATGTCGGATTTTACAATTTGATACCCATTTTTTTTTTGGCATTTTAGTACTCAAACTAATTAAAAATGTTGCACCTATTTGGGTCAATTTCCATATGAAATGCCCAATAAATAACATGTTTCGCACGTTTAATAGTTATCTATTTGTAATATCATATATAATTTGAGTACTAACAGTACAACTAACCCTTTAATTTATTTAAAAAAAACAAATAAAATATTAAGCCATCAGAAACACCAACATTCTCCCATTTCTTTAATTGTAATGGCAAAACACCCATTTCAAGCCAAAAAAAAATTTCAACTTTCAAATAAAAGAATATAAGCCTCTAAATTCCAACTTTTAAGTATAAACATGAGAAAACGGATTTCTAACCTTTAACCTTTGAAATTGTTCTTTAATGGTGACTTTCGAATGATGAATTTATTCTCACATACAATCTTAAAGTGTTCTAGAGGAAGTTGAGAGAAGAAAAATGAAACTCAACTCTGGCCAATTAGTGGCCAGATTGTAGAGCACTTGGATAACAAGAGGCTGGCAAAAAAAATATTATTTTTTGAAAGATTTTGAGCGAGTTTTAGCTTAAATCAACACCAAATCAACTTTGAAGAAAATGGTTTTTGAAACAATGGGTAGCTAAGATTGAAACTAAATTTTATGGTTTTCTTCCTAAGGCTGTCATTGGTAAAGCAGAGAGATGGAGAGGAATTTTTTACAGTTTTTGATGTATAATACCCATAAAATGAGTTTTCAAAATTTTAATTGTCATATTATTAATTTAATCGTTCTTCTACAACTCAATCCACTTGAGACCAAGGGCAAATTTGTCTTTGTAATTTTATTTAATTATTTTATTTTATATTAAATGTTATTTAATTTAATGTTTAAATAAATTAAAGGATTAGTGAGACTGTTAGTAACCAAGCAACATCAAATGTTACAAATAGATATTTTTCATATGCGTGAGATGTATTATTTAATGAGCATTTCAGACGGAAATTAACCCATATATTAACCCTGGAACAATTTGGTTAGTTTGGATACTTAAATGCAAAAAAATAAAATAATAAATTTAGAAACTTGTCTATAAAATCTGACATAGTTTACATACTAACAGGTTCAATAACTCTAACTGTTATTAGCTTTTTAAATTTGTTAAAATTAATTAAAAACTTGATTGAATACACATTTTAAAATCCAAATTGAATACACATTTTTAATTTGTTTAGATCGATTTTGAGCTTGAATTTTTATTTAATATTTGAGTTTTTTTTATAATTTTTAGATTTTTTAAATTTAATATTTTAGACATTTTTATCTTTGATTTTTTTGACTTTATTTTGTTTGAGATTAATTTTTTACTAAATAAAATGAAATGAAATAACTATAGTTTTTTTGAAAAAAAAAACACTAAAATATATTATATGTATTTTATTCTATTCTATTATTTTATATTTAAAAAATATATAAATATAATTTTTTTTATTATGTATAGTGTAATTAGATTAGTTTAGTTTATTAATTTTTAAACACTAGCAACCGATCCGATCCAAATTAATAGTCAATTTTTAATTTTTAAAAATCGATCCAAACAAATTAAATTAAATTGGATAGATCGTTTTTAACCACCTTTAGTTTGGATAGGTATATGTTATATAATCTGATTGATCACAGAGGTTATATACTTTTTTTATTATTACAAATTGAGAGATAGAATTTTATAATCAAGAAGGTTTAAACTTTTGATCTAGAGCTGCACTTTAAGAGGTTTTACCATCGAGCTAAGCCTATGGATACAACAATTATATAATTAAAAAAATGTTAATATATATTTTTAATTACAAAATGAAAGATGGAGATTATATAGTACGAAATTTTAATTTTCAGACTTGAAAATATTTTTTGTGGAGTGTATTCAATTAAAATTTTAAAATTTTTTTATAAATTTTTTTAAATCACAAAATTTTGTAGATTTTAATAAATTTTTATAGATTTTTGTAGAGTTTATAAAAATATGATTGACTTTGAATGATTTTTAAAAATTTTTTTTAAGTGATTTTCATAAATTTTGAACGACTTTTATAATTTTTTTTAGTGACTCTTATAAATTTTAAACGACTTTCATAGATTTTAATATAAAAAGATTTTTATATTGTTTCCATAGCTCTGTGAAAGATTTTTATACAAATTTCATTTTAAAAAACTTTTTAATATACTATTGTTAGTATCGTTAATTTTTAAATATAATATAGACTTTATAATAATATGATTATATTTTTTTTATGTGAATAAAAATATTTAAAAAATATAAATATAAATTACCTCAATAAAAAAATTATTTCAAAAATACTATCTGAAATTCTTAATTATTTTTATTTTTTAATATTTTGAAATATATTAGATATTATACTTTTAATATTGAATAAAAATAAATGAATAAAAAAAAGAGTAAAAAAAAAATATCTTATTTTTTCAAAGTAAATTACAGGATTATTACACTTTGGTATATTTATATATTAAAAAATTAAAAGTTGCATTTTTATAAAAAAAATAAAAAAAATCNTTTTAAAAAATTTTAATTTTTTTTAATTATATAACTTTCATAAAATTTTTAAAAACCTATATTAAATAATTCAAAAATTTCTAAGTTGGTAAAAAATTTATAAAACCTTGATTAAATAACCGTTAGTGGTTTTATCATCAGGCCATTTGTACCAGTACAAAATGTTAATATTTATACAGGAGCAATACCCCTAAAAACCCTTTCACTCTCCCCTTTCGTTTTCTCGCAGGATTTAAGACTTTAAAGAAGAAAAAACCAGCAGCAAGAAGAACTAGACGGGGACTTCCGCGAGTTCGAACTCACAGATTAAAAATAAAAAATAAAAAATGGCGGAGATAGAGGCGCAAGATAGCGAGAGCCTTCCCAAAGATGTGAAGGAAGAGGCGCAAGATATCGAGTCGCAGATTAACGCCGCTATGCTCTCCCGAGTCGGCCATTTCAAGGAACAAGCCGAGTACTCTCTCTCTCTCTCTCTGTATATATAGATATTCTGCTTAATTAATGCCTATTTTTTTATATTTGTTAATGTTCAAATTCGTTTTTCGGTGGGAAATACTGTTCGTATGATCTGCGAAATACGTGACCGGTTATTAATTTGGATTTTAAGTGTGTATTTGGTTTAATTCCATGTATTTTCCATGAAAAATTCACTATATAGATGAAATTTCGAGTATATAATTTGTGGTGTAAAATATTTTTTCTGAGTTCTGGCCCTTTTGGGCTTAGTTTGGGGAGAAGAAGAAGAAGTGAGAAAAAAAATAAGAAAGAAAAGAAGGAGAAAAGCTAGAAATTTTTTGCTATTAAAGGAGTTAATGGTTGGTGATTTTATGAAATTGGAAGTGTTGTATTTAATTTAAGTTGCCCTGTTAGTTTAAACTGAGGATTTGACTTGAATTAACTCACACTGGTAGCTTGAATTAGTTAGGTTACACAGCTTAGTGAATGCTAATTCGTGTTTAAATCTTCGCTTACATATGCATGGTTTTCTGTTGGTGGGTTTGAGTATCTAGGTTTACTAGGAGCTTCATTATGAAAATCAGAAAGAAAAAGAATATCCTAATTGAATTATTGATCAATGTGCTTGTATTTGTAGTTCATTGACTTTTGAAGGAGTTCGAAGATTGTTGGAGAAGGATTTGGGGATGGAACTTTATACATTGGATGTGCACAAGAGATTTATCAAGCAGCTTTTGCAGAAGGTATCTAAGTGGACTTTGAAACTCATTCTCTTTCTTTCACCACATGCATGTATGGTTTGGTGCAAAATATGTTAAATCCAATTTACTCTTCCTTTGAATTATGCTTTCTTGATTTTCATACAGATAACAATTTATTTGATTTTTGTGGTTATTTACTGGCAGCTACCTTTTTCGTATGTGTTGTATTGTAGAGCATAGTTGTCAAAAATATACTGGAACATGTATTGTTTTGCAAAAAAGCGTATTGTTTCTTAATGCATTGCATCTTAGATTCCCTTTTATAACTCTAATGTATTAAAATATGTATTTGTGTGTGCATATATGTGATATATACTTCTGCGTGTTTATCGTGTGTACTTGTGTGTTATATATAGTTATGTGTTTATGGTATTTCCAAAACATGTTATTCGAAGTCCTTGTATTGTATATGTTTTAAACATAAATAAAAGCGTTGATAATGCAAACTTAGAATTTCATTACTAATTCAATATAAAAGTTCGAAAAACTTCTTAAACAATCAATCTATCCTATTTGAATCATTAATTTCATTTTTGATGACATCATCTTTAGATGGCATATTAAAGTTTCAAAAACTTCCTAAACAATCAACCAATCCTATTTGAATCATTAATTTCATTTTTGATGACATCATCTTTAGATGGCAATGAATTATCACTTCCTATTTTTGACAAAACAGTGTCGATACAGCCTATTCAGATTCTTCACTTTATCCTACCATACCCATGTCAGGCTCGTGGACACTGATAAGTGTACACTCTTAATACGTGGAAAAAACTTAAAAAACGAACAGATTCCACCCTTGAACATGTACCCACACCTAAATCCCGTATGTGAGTCCCAACAACATAGATGTAGATTTATAAAATATACCTACTGTATTTACACAAAAAGACATTATATTCATAAACTTTTGCATATTGTATGCTTCAGGTATTGTATCATATGACACATGACAATATTATTTCATATAGAAAACCAAATTTAGCATAAGTGTATTGGGCGTTGATAATGTATACTTAGAATTTCATTACTAATTCAATATATAAGTTCCAAACACTTCCTAAATCAATCAATCAATCCTATTTCAATCATTAATTTCATTTATGATGACATCATCTTTAGATGGCAATAAATTTTCACTTCCTGTTTTTGAAAAAAACAGTGTGGATCTATCCTAATCGGCTTCTTCACTTTGTGCTACCATACCAATGTCAGACACTTGGACACCGATAAGTGTACAGCTGTTGGAAACTCTTAATACGTGGAAAAAAAATTGAAAAACAAATAGATTTAACCCTTGAACTTGTACCCGCACCCAAAACTTGTATGTGAGTCCAAACAATTTATAAAATAAAACCTACTGTATTACACAAAAAAGACATTCTGTTAATAAACTTTTGCATATTGTATGCTTCAGGTATTGTATGTTACATGAAAAATATTGTGTTAGATGATATTTTGCAATTTCCAATACACTAATGCTGCATTTGGTTTTCTATGTGAAACAATTTATCATGTGCCGTATGATACTAACAACCATGTTACAGAGTCCCTTGGTTATAGATTATGTCCTTGTGTGATACTTACAAAGGGCTTTGGAAAAATTAACATACCTTTATTGGTTCAAATACTTTATGTATGATTATTTCGAATTATGATCCTTAATTACCACTTGATTATGTGGTTTCCTTCTTTAAATTATATTCTATCATCTATTTAATTGTAGATACAATAAACTGTCATTAGTTCTCTTATTATATGAAAATCTTCAAAATTCTAGTACAATTTTGTAATTTTTACTGTTGAAAAGGTTGGAGAAGTCCGTATGAGTGAATGTTTGTTCTTGTTGCTGTTTAAGCATTTATTATTATTAATTTATTTTAATTTTGTTGAGAAGTTGTAATTCCTTATCATTTTCCACCAATTCTTATAATCCGATTACTATATTTATTTTGTTTTAATGCTAGTGCTTAGAAGGTGCCAATGATGAAGATGACTTGAAGAATTCTGGGGAGGTTAAGGAAAAAAGTGTAAGAGGAAAAGCGGTGGAGTCACCTGAAGGACATCATGCAAAGAAAGATGTGAAGGAATCTTTCTCTGAAGATGAGGACAAAATGGAAGACTCCCCTGTATTGGGCCTTCTTACAGGACATAAAACAAGTAAATCTGAAATTGATGGGTCTAAAGGGAACAGTAAAAAAAAAGCTCCAAGTGACAGCACAATAAAGTCAGCCCTCGTAAAGAGAGCTCCGTACATCATAGCTAATTCCGAGTATGTTACTTTATTCCTTGAATTGCTTATCATTTTATTGCGTTCTGTTACATTGTTCTACTGTCCATCATTGTATATTCTGCATATATGTCCTTTTCCATTTTTCTTATGATATTTATTGGTATCTGGTTGATATGTTCTTTTGATGTTCATTTTCATGTGCTCAAGGCCAAGAGAGCTAGTACTCATCATTTACTTGTTCTTTTGTTTTTTTTTTAAATCTATTTTTACTTTGTCCAGTAAAGTTACTATGGCTGAAGTTCGGCGTCTACTGGAGGAAGATCTTGAACTTGAAAAACATGTCCTTGATTCTTATAAGAAGTTCATTAGTCAGCAATTAGATGAGGCGAGTAGAATTGTTTAGTCATTATTAACTTCTATAAGTACCATCTACTTTACAAGTAATGATTTTCTCCATTATTAGGTATTAAATTCTTGTGAAGTTTCAGAACCTGCTCCCAATGTCAGAAAGAGTGTGAAGAAAAATTCGCAAAAAACTGTAACTAAAAAGGCCAGCATTGAACAGAGTTCTAATTCTTCGGATAGTGAGAGTGATGATGAAGAAGCTGAACTAAAACCTAGGAAGAAAAGAGCTGCGAAAGGAAAGATGCAGAACTCTGATGGGGTCAAAAAACGGAAAAACCTGTCGAAGGATATCAACGTCTCTGGTAAGAAGAGGATTAAGCCTGCAGAAACAATGACAGAGAACCATAGTGATGCAGAAGACAGTGGGAGTGTCTCTGAAGATGGGAATTCTGGATCATCTGCTGAAAAACCAACTAAGGTAATTTGATTAATATTTGCAATTTCTAGAAGTTTTTCAATTGAATATATCTCTCCAAATCATATGTTTATTTGAAATGCAGAAGAAAGAGGTTCCAGCTCCTGCGTATGGGAAACGTGTAGAGAGTCTAAAATCAGTCATCAAAGCTTGTGGGATGAGGTTTTATTTCTTCGAATCTCTATTTATGAGCTTACATCTTTGTTAAAGCTGCCATCTTTGGAGTTAATTTTCTTTTTCACAGTGTTCCGCCTGCAATTTACAAGAAAGTCAAGCAGGTGCCGGAAAATAAACGTGAAGCCCAACTGATTAAGGAGTTAGAGGAGATACTGGCGAAAGAAGGATTATCTGCAAATCCCACTGAAAAAGGTATACCTTGAAGCATAGCCTGTGTCCTATATTGATTCTTGGAGTATTGATTATTGAGAAGAGTTTATTTGGTTTAAGCATAAAGATATTTAATGAGGTAATAAATTCTTGGTTGTACAACTGTATTTTGGGAGGAAAGGAGTAGTAGAACAGATCAGCATCCCTTAATCCTAGCATTGATTCAATGCTTTTTCCTCTCTCTCCATTATGCCCCAATAACATAGGTTAACCCCAGCTGGAGGAATGGAAAGAATAAGATGATTGGTTCCTTGACTGGATACCAGTGAGCAAGTTGTTTATTAAATAATCACAGGGTTCTCAGTTTTTGAAGTTGTGGATATTTCCTCGTTTCTTTCGTCTATGATCTGGGCAAAGGATTGAACTGTCTTATAAATGACATATCTATTGTGTCCTTCCAACAGTTGCTTTCTATGTAGATTATGGAATAATAATAATTTTGCTTTTATTTTTTCTTTGAAGTTTATCTTCCTTAGAGTAAGGTCTTATAGTCCAACATGGAGGGTTGTATGTAAGGATTGATATATTTTCATTTCTTGTGTTCAGAAATCAAAGAAATTAGAAAGAAAAAGGAACGAGCAAAAGAACTTGAGGGAATTGACATGAGCAATATTGTATCAAATTCACGTAGAAGGTCAACAACAAGTTTTGTAGCTCCTCCAAAGCCCAAAATACCAGTAGAGAGTGATGGTGAAGATAGTGATGATGACAATGATGACGATGAAGATGATGATGACAATGATGACGATGAGGATAATGGTAACAGTGATGAGAGCCAGAATGAAGAGTCTAATGAGGGTATGTGTTAATGTAATACCTGCTTGTTTTCAAGTTGTTCATACTGTTAGGTACCTAGTAGAATTGGAGTTGCAGGTTATGAATATGATAACATAGGTTCTTATATATTTTGCTTCTACTTGGTAGCTTTGGTTTTTTGTTGTCTATGTCATACCTTTGGTTCTGTTGGAGGTACACTGTCAGATTTTGTTTTTCGGTCTCTTAGAGGGGAAAACAAAATTGCTGTTAGACTTTTATATTGTCCTAATGATTGTTATGAAACATAAACCTATCCTCTGTCAACTTGTGATATGGTTCTGCAATGACAATATACCAACTATGAAAATTTAGCAAGGTCAAAAACACATTTGGATAGTCATGACAATAAATTGAAGATGAAGGACTTTATATTCTAGTTTCATAATATACAAGGTGAGATTATTTTATTTCCTGCTATTTTGACATTTCTTATCAATTGAAGTATGTATGTTCGGTGCTACATTGTTGCTTCTTCCCTATGTTGTTGGAATTGCCAAATTGTCAATGTTATTGCTTCTTCAGTTGCTGTTGTTAAATCTTCAAGTCTGATTCTTTTAGCTACCATGTCATTTCTCTGACGAATCCTCTTTTTATGCAGATGATGATGACAGCGATTGAATCCATAAGTAGATTACCAAGATTAGTATTACTGATATAGATAGTTCAATAATGTATCATCATAGTGTACAATGTAGTTTAGTTTTGGCTTTCATCTTTGTGTATTGTTATTAGTTTATCTTGGCTAAATTTTCTTCTGGGTGTGCGAACAGATCAAGACGCAGAATTTCTTGCGTCGAGCAGTTTAACTGCATCAGTATACCTCTTCTGAAGGGAAATAGATTTAGTCATCTGCTAGTTGATTTATGTCATCTTTAATGTAGCATGTAAAAGTGTAAAGTCCAAGGAAAATTACAATAACTCCCCTATTTTACAAGTTTTGTAGAAATGCCTTTGTATTATTTTAGAAATTACAAAAACATCTCTCACATTTCATTTTCCTTGCAAATATTACCCCTTTTTTGCATGCATTTTTTGAATCTACCAAAAATATCTTGTAAATTCAATTATTAAATTTGAAATTGACATTTGTTCATTCTCATACTGTTGGTGTAAATCACAATAATTGGTCGTCTCTTAGGTGTACGGGTGTGCCACTTCGAATCTAAAATAATTCAAAAAAAATAAAATGTGCGCCAGTTAAATTAAACTATTCAAACAATTGTATTAATTATTGAGAACAAAATAATTAAAAAGTTACAAATGCCTTTCAGATCAAAAGACTTTTAAATAAAATTTTTAACTAAAAACAATTAAGAACACTTGACTATTCGAAGTAAATTTTAAAGAGAATAAACTAAGTTGTTTATGTTGTAGTTGTGTTGATGCCGGGATCTCTCAAACTATTAGTGAAGCTTCTATTTATAAAGATGAAACTTTCAAAGATCTTTTTTCTCTTTCCGATGTGAGACTAGAGCCACAATTTATACTTAGTACAAATCCAATGCATTTTCATCTCCAAACAATGTGGGACAAAACTATACCAAAATTAATCTTAAATAAATATTAATTTTCTTGAAAAATTAATATATGGTCCAAACATTGCCCCTCTTGCTTTGTAATTTTGTTGNCGAATCTAAAATAATCCAAAGAAAATAAAATGTGCGCCAGTTAAATTAAACTACTCAAACAATTGTATTAATTATTGAGAACAAAATAATTAAAAAGTTTCAAATGCCTTTCAGATCAAAAGACTTTTAAATAAAATTTTTAACTAAAAACAACTAAGAACACTTGACTATTCGAAGTAAATTTTAAAGAGAATAAACTAAGTTGTCTATGTTGTAGTTGTGTTGATGCCGGGATCTCTCAAACTATTAGTGAAGCTTCTATCTATAAAGATGAAACTTTCAAAGATCTTTTTTCTCTTTCCGATGTGAGACTAGAGCCACAATTTATACTTAGTACAAATCCAATGCATTTTCATCTCCAAACAATGTGGGACAAAACTATACCGAAATTAATCTTAAATAAATATTAATTTTCTTGAAAAATTAATATATGGTCCAAACATTGCCCCTCTTGCTTTGTAATTTTGTTGAAGCAAATAAAATTGCAAAGCAAAATTGATTTTTTTTTATTATTTTTTTTTTCAACTGCCAAATAGAAATTATATATATATAATTATATATAATTTCCATTTCAATGTGTAATCAACCGGTCCCTATGTACACAAATGATGCTTATTGTCTTCTTAAATTCCATATATTCAGATATTTCCAAATTTTTTGGCCCCAATCACTTAATTAACTCCAATTAGCCAAAGATTTAGCTTCCATAAATACTAAGCAAATTTCAACCTTCCATGCTTGACCGGACTTTCTTTCCAAACTGCACCATTTAAGTTTATACCATAAATATAATATATGTTGGTGTAAAACACAACAATTGGTCGTCTCTTGGTGTACGAGCGTGCCACTTCAAATCTAAAACAATCCAAAGAAAATAAAATGTGCGCCAGTTAAATCAAACTACTCAAACAATTGTATTAATTATTGAGAACAAAATAATTAAAAGGTTACAAATGCCTTTCAGATCAAAGGACTTTTAAATAAATTTTTTAACTAAAAACAACTAAGAACACTTGATTACTCGAAGTAAATTCTAAAGAGAATAAACTAAGTTGTCTATGTTGTAGTTGTGTTGATGCCGGGATCTCTCAAACTATTAGTGAAGCTTCTATTTATAAAGATAAACTTTCAAAGATCTTTTTTCTCTTTCCGATGTGGGACTAGAGCCACAATTTATACTTAGTACAAATCCAATGCATTTTCATCTCCAAACAATATGGGACAAAACTATACCAAAATTAATCTTAAATAAATATTAATTTTCTTGAAAAATTAATATATGATCCAAACACATACACTCAATTTACAAGTAAAATTTCAAAAAAGTTATATATCTGAAAAAGGTGATATAATAATAAAATGACGTGTTGGAGGATGTTTTTGTAACTTTGAAAAGAACTCGATAAAAAAAAAATTGTTAAAACGAAGGGAGTACTATTGCAATTTTCCCTATGTTTCTATTTTTGTGGCGCTGTACTAGTCATAAATTCACAAAAAAAAGATCCTTACATACCAGAGCCAGTCTCTCTCATTAAACCAGTTTACTGGCTCTTTCTGGTCTATTCAATTTCACTCTTCAATACATCAATGGTAAAACTTTTTTATGTTGGATTGAAAGGTTAAAAGCAAGTGTGCAAACTTTCTAAACCAGAAGATGTATTCCTTTATAGTTTTGGTTTGCCTCTAACAGTTTTCTTTTTCCTTTTTTTTTTTTGTTTGGTTATTGAAATTCTGATTTATTTCAAGTAATTAAGATGTGGCATGTCATTTAACATCTAGAAATTTGGTAATTAAAATATGTAGTTTATTAACCAAAGCCACTGGATTCATAGGGGAGTTTGAATCTTATCGTGTTGTATTCCAGTGCATGTTTATCAGCGTGTGTACCTTTTCCAAGCCAAGGGACAAAAACAAGATCCTGAAAAGGGTGGACTTGATATTTTAACGAGAGACGGTCTTGACCAATAAATATTTAAATACAGATAATCCAAACTTGTGAAAAATATTCATTATACAAATTTGCACGTATATATTTCAATAGAAAAATTTTCTACTTCCAAGTCTGCTTTGATTTATACTGACTTGGAAAAAATTCGTAGGGCCAGATACATTTTTCAGTCTCTATAGTTAAGGGATGGTGAAACCTTACAGTACAGTACAGGAAAGGAAAGAATAAAAAAGAAAATGTCCATCCCTCATAATTTTTCTGGAGTTTATTCTTGGTAGCTAGCACATCTTACCAGAGAGAATAGAAATTCAACACTGAAAAGAGTTTGCTAAGAGCAAGAATGCCCTTACAATTTAACTGAAAAAGGCTTGCATTACTTGGTCCCACAATTGTTTCTCAAAACCACAATAATTTCAAAAGTTTTGAGAACTTGTAGAACATTTTGCCTGCTTTGCATGGAATCATGAGGAAGTTAGGTCCGTCTCTGAAAGTATACGCCTCACTTCATTAGCAAGATCTATTACATGTTTGTCTTTGCATCCTGGACAAGGAAAGTAATACAAAGAAAGAAGAAATGCTTTAAATAATTAAAAGGAAAGGGAAGAAAGCGAGAGCAAGAATGACTTGGAATATATTAATTCAAGGGGACTTAGAAAAGAACTTGCCAAATTGCTGAAGAGCCTTTTCAAGCTGAAAAAGGTAGTCCCTATTGGGTCCTGAGGGGCCTGCAGCTTGAACAATTTGTCTAAAGAAAGGCAGGAATGAAAATATCAGGATTAACTTGTAGTATCTTTTCAAGATACACATTAGCAGAGGCTATATATGCTCACTTTTGTATGATCCAGCAAGAATAATAAGTTGATGCCAAAATCATCATGAACAGGACTTTCTGGCTATGGATTTCAGGACTTTAGAATGCATAAAGTTAATTGTCTACGATAACAAACTAATTTAAAAGCATAAACCTGATTTGCCAGATTTTACAAATGCATTTATTGACTAGGGGTGACTATAAAATCATGTCTCTCCTCCTAGCATTCCAGTGGCAAATTATAAACAAGGTGCTTCATATATTTTTATAGGGCAGATAGGCCTAGAGCACTGACATGTCAGAATGCAAAAGAGATATGTAACAGAATGAACAATGAAGAAGCATACTTAGCGATCTCCTCAACAGAAGCTGGCCCCAAATAGTTCACGTTGACTTTCTTGTCTGGAGAGGCAATGTATCTATAAGTGAAACTGTCAGTTGTAAACTGATTGGATTGCACAATACAACATGAATGAAAATTGTAAAAACTTCTTGGTGGTTTCTCCAACTTACACCATCACTCCTGAAATAGCGGGAGTAGTAGCCATAGATTCCTGTATGAAATAATGAATTAATTTGCAGGATTGACAAACCTACGATGGTTTTGGTACATAATACTCGTATACGAAACTTACAGTGAAAAAATCAAGGTAAGCTTTCTTGTCATATTGCTTCTCCCTTACTTCTAAATACTGTTGCATCACACCAAAATATGAGCTAGAAGACAATTAGGAAGTACTAACTGATAATTAGTTGCATGGTGCACTAGAGGCTTTATATTCACACATGCAAAATTTGACAAAGAATGTCCTTTGAGTGCCATTGGCTTGACATATCTTCATGCTAATGAGGGCAAGATGCAACCCGCTATATTGCACCGACAAACTAGGGTGCTGTGATAGTTAAGCAGGACTCTGCAAAAACTGGAAGAATTGAAAATTGGAAATTGGAAGAATTTCAAGAAGAAAACCACTCATATTGGGGGCTGACAAGAAAGGAATTTTGGTTTGATGTGCATCTTTGTAAGCTCATTGTATGGACATTGTCAGGTAATGGAGTTTGAAAATAAAGTGAGGAATTCTATAGAGTGTGCTTACAGGATCATTGTCAAGAGAGTAAATATCAAGAGGGTTCATTTTGATGATTCTAAACTTTATTACTGCAAATTAAAAGAGAAATGATAGAGATTGCGGAAACATGCATTTAAGCATAAAAGTCTGCAGATGTTGAGAAAGAAAGTGAATGGGCATCAGTATGCATTTACATATAAAAAGTTGGTATGAAGCATTTTAGACACGACAGTTTAACATACCACATAAAGGACATCATGTAATAATTTCAGGAGACGAGGTCGACTTCATTTTCTGAGCTCCAACAGATTAAGTTATAACTATAAGAAAAATGACCTAAATGAACATGTATACTAAAGTTGTGAAAGGCGAAGATTTTAAATTGAAAGAAATAAAAACATACGTTTAGAAAAGCTAAGACAGACGATGTTTAAGTTTGCATGTGTGATGCCTCATAAATCATAACATTAGCATTTCATAGAGCAGAACAGTTTGGGAGAAGAATATCATAGAAAAAGGCTAACTTAAGATTCACCCTCTAATTCTGCACTCCCTGGTTTTTACAAGAGCTCATAGGCTACTATACTGTGCTATCCAGTTTTTAGGAGATAACTAAGAACCACGAGCCTTAAATAGTCATGTAAAAGAAACAAGGAATTGGCACTATATCATGGTTATGAACTATGATTCAGGAAATACGAATTTTACCGTTAGTGCAATTTCTTCATCTTCCTTCTTGGAGATCTTGTAGGCAACTCCCCACTATAAAACAAAAAAGAAAGAATTTCTTATAAAGTCTAATATGATGAACAATTTCAAAATCATAACAAAGTATTTAAACCAACTTTAGCAGCAGAACCTAAAGAGAGAAAAATGAACAAGATAAACAATCGTGAGATGCAACAACATTGACAGTGCCATTTTTTCTCTTCACCAGTCAACTCGAAGTATACAATGCTATAGAGAAACACTCTGTGCGGTAATTTCTATACAACTCCAAAACAGCTAGCATCTACAAACCTTTATTAAATGTCATAAGCTCCAAGTCAAAATGTTTCATACAAATATATATAACTGAACTGAAAATAATTAAACCAATTACAAATTTCACGAAGTGGGTCTTGAAATTTTTCAAGAGAAACTTACACAGATTTCCCCATCTGCAGGCTCCAATGTCACTGTTCGTCCTGGGTACTGTGGTGTTCCTCTGTGGTCGGTACTACCTAATAACAGATATACCCACCAAAATATAAAACGAAAGATTACAGAAAGACAAACACACACGCACAAATGGAAAGACAGAGAGACGACCTTGATAGAAGACACGGCGATAGCCTTTGATTAAACCCACAAGGCTTTCGTCGTAGTTAAAGCCAGCTTTCCATATAAGAGAACCATACCCAAAAACCCACATCACCATTTTCGAATTCCTTTTTTGTTTGATGTTCTATGCCGCACAGAATCTGTCTTTCCCTCTCTACTAGAGTAGAGAGAGAGAGAGAATGAAAGAGAAAACTGTCCGATAGGCGAGCAGTGAGTAGAAAAGCAGAGGAAGAGAATAAGACCCCAATCAGCAGCCGAAATTAATCTCAAAGCCAGGACCACCACTAGCCACCTAGCTGACGTTGTAGGCCCAACCAACAAAATCAGGTCAACGATTATACGTTGACATCAATTCGTCTTGGTAAAAAAACTGAGAATATACTTATATATTCTAGCTCGTTAGGCTATTTCTCATCCTTTATTTTTTTTTTTGGTAGAAATATTTCTCATCCTTTTAGTTTAGAATAAAATTAACAACTTTTGAGCTATATAATTTGCCTCAAATCTCGATTCCTTTTAGTTTAGAATAAGGTTAAAACGCTTTTAAACTACGCTACATGTTTAATACTTTTTATATATATAAATTGATATTTTTTTAATATTAAATAACATAAATTAATAGTCAAATAATTTTTTTTGAATATTAATATGCATATATTTTTGGCTATTAGAAAAAAATTTAATTTTTAAAAAACAATACAATATTATAACAGAGATTTTAGAAAGTAAATTTTATTTTAATAATATTTAAATCACATCGGCTTAATATAGACATTATTATTGAAAATTAATTTTTTTAACACATATTTATATTTATATTGCTTATGTAATATATTTATTTTTCCGATTTGTATTTTTATTAGAGATGTTCTTAGTTTGCTTCTAATTTCCTTTCTTATTTAGAATAAAGTTAACAACACTTTTGAGGCCTCTAGTTTGCGTCCAATTTAAGTTGAGTGCCTCAAGTTTCAAGTTTTTCCATTGAATATGCTTTAAATTTTCATTTTGGTTTCAGTTAAGGCCATTCATTTTCAAATTTTTAAATTGAGATTTTTAATTTTAGTTTTTCTTTTAATATGGATTAAAAATTAATGAAAATTTTGGTAAAATAAAAATATCTTATTATAAATCCAAAAATATTATTAGTTTAAAATATAGATAAAAAAAAGTTAAAAATAAAATAAAATTTCCTACCATAAGGCCGTGTTTGTTTCACAGGATAAGGAGGGGGGTTGGATTTCAAAATTCAGTTCTCTCCCTTATTCGGTGTTTGGTAGTGCAACGGGATGGGAATACAAAATCCAGTTACCAAATCTGGCCCCCCCACTTACACTACCTTCTAATCCAGTGGATTCTCGTGGGATAAGAAGGCCGGACTGGGATTGGAGGTTACCCCGCACATCGCAAAGTCATCCTGCATTCTAAACGGTTGTGCTAACTTATGAGTTTTTCCCGCTGCTCATCATCCCCGCTACGCATCAAATCCGTTCCAACCGAGCCCTAGGTCAGTTATGATTCTCATCTTCCTTGCTGTGTGTCTGTGTCTGTGCGTGTGTTTATGTGTGGCTGGTTTTCTTTATTTTTTGTTGAATTTCGTCAATGTTGTAATGAATTTCGAAAATGGTGATGTCTGTGTGTGAAATTCTTTGGCCAAAATTTGCTGGATTTGCTGTGAATTTTTTTACACATACTTGCTCATCTGCTTCTATTGCTGCTTTTTCCTTTTAGTTGTTACAAGTGGTTGTAAAATTCATATTGATGCTTAGTGAGAAATCATGTTTTTCATTGAGAACGTGCACTACCCTGCATTTTCCGCATCAAGTAGAAGCAAATAAAAAAGACAAGAAGAAATACTAGAATTTTTCCGCATTGGGTATTTTTGTAGTTAGGCTTGCTCTGAAATCCTAACCAAATTTCATAAAATATCTTTTGATTGAACATCATTACCAAATGTTATCTTTTTTTCTTGACCCATTATCCTTTTTTCTTTTTGGTTTTAATATATATATATATATATATATATATGTCAACATGTGATATCTTATTAAGTTTCAAGTTTTTGTTTTTTAATACCCTCTTTCTCTCTGATACATATCTTCCCGAAAGTAGCTGATATCTTTAGTTTCATGCTGCATTCATGCTTCCATTAGCTTGCTATAGGATGGAAATTTTGTTTGTATATCATCTAGATTCTGTATGCGATCTTTATATTGTATATACTTTACTATGTCTTTCCTTGTACCATTCATTCAATCCTTTTCTCTGCTACTATGTTCTGCATTGCCATTTGCATTGTACAATCCATTGAAAAGAGTTGCAAGTAAACATTTTTTTGTGGTAATGTACTAATGATTGGCTCAGCTCATAGCCTTTTACATGTTTCTTTATCTTCTTATGTTGATCTATAAACTGAAAATGAGAAAGACATGCATTGGAAGAGGGAAGAATGTAGGAAAAGAGGTAACTAGAAAGTGAAATATCACTGCATGCTGTAACTAGAAAGTGAATAACTAGAAAGTAACTAGAGGTAACTAGAAAGTGAAATACCATGACCATTGTATTTATGAATTTTTTCTATCCTCATTGCAATATATTGATCAGTTTTTCTGTCCTCATTGCAATATATCAGTTTTTAGCTAGCAAATATTCGTACATATATATGTATATATATATATATATATTCTCTCCCTTTCCATTTCAATCTATTAGCTAGCTAGCTTCCACACACACACAGACAGATATATATATATATATATATATATTTATATTTATATATGAGTTTGTGTCTGTTTAGCTGCTTGTACTAATATTATGGAGAGTAGATATTTTTTTTTTGATGAAATATTATGGAGAGTGGATGATACACCAACATTTAGCTTTTTAACTTTAAGCAATTAGAGAGAATTTCAAAAGCTAGCATTGTGCTATTTTTGAAAATTAGCTTTTACAAGATATAAATTTATCTAAAACCCGACTCATATTAATTATCTATAGTTGCTGCCCTCCTTCCATTAATTCATGACCAATCTTTTTGCAATTTAGCATTTAAAAACAGTGGTTGGTTTTTCAATTTAGCTGCTGCTGGTATCTATAGTTGTGATGTTCAATTTAGCTAAAAATTGTGTTTGGTTGGTTTGGAGTTTAATATTTAAAAACAGTTTAATATGATTAGGGTGGCTGGTTTGGAGTTTAATATTTAAAAATTGACAATGTGCTAATGTGCTTCTTTGTTATAATGTGCTTTTTGTTTTCCAACCAAAATTCATTAATAAAATGCATTTTTTTTAGGGTTATATATAAATGGATGACGAAAGGAAAATGTTATTGTGCTTGATTGCAAAGAGGCTGCATTTGGACAGAGTAATTATATTGTTAGTGCATGTAACGATGGTCTACGTTTCGGTACAAAAGCATTTCGAAACGAAGGTGCTTAATAATCGTGCATTTACTAGTCATGAAACTTGACTAAGTGTTTTAGATAATATTATAGGTCATAGTGACATTGAATGTGTCAATCAACTTAAAATGAATAGGAACACATTCGCTTTGCTATGTGAATTACTACGTCTGGATCCACATATTAAAAAAGATAGTGTGGTTAACTTAGAGGAACAAGTGTGTATGTTTTTACACGTACTTGCTCATCATGTCAAGAACTGAACCATTGGAAATAGATTTATGCGTTCAGGAGAAACTATTAGTAAGTATTTTAACTCGGTGTTGAATGGAGTATTGCGGTTGCAAGGAAAGTTATTAAAATTTCCAGAACCAGTGCTTGCTAACTGTACCGATGATAGATTGAATTTTTTTAAGGTATGTTTATACAGTAATATTTTTGTTATGTTACTATACAAATTAAAATAAAATTAATTCTAAACTTTATTATGTCAACTATATAGAAATGTTTGGGAGCATTAGATGGAACCTTTATAAAGGTTCATGTGTCTAATATTGACAAGCCTAGATATCGAACACGAAAAGGAGAGCTTGCTACTAATGTATTAGGTGTTTGTGATCGAAATATGATGTTTGTGTTCGTATTACCTAGTTGGGAAGGTTCATCTTCTGACTCTAGATGACAGGACCCGCCCCGGAAATCCCTCTGGATTTCCCGGAGAGGCCCCGCCTGAGGAAGATTCCACCAGAACCCCTCGGGGCAACCGACAGAATCCTCCTCCGAAAGGGGTAATAATCAAATAAACAAGTAAACAATAATGGGACGAATAGTAAATAAGATATGANACGAAAAGTAGATAAAATAAGCACCACAATAAATTAACGAGTCATAATGAATAAATAAGAAACAATGTATGAAGTAGGTGGGACCGACAGAGCCACTAAGAGTGATAGACAAAAATATAAATGATACA
>QANX01001531.1:0-67617 GCA_003254975.1 Ochetophila trinervis
AATTAGAGTTAAGAGTTTTGATGTGTAGTTAAAGCTATTATAATTTTAATTTATTTTTAAAATTTAAGAGTATTTAAAACTTAAAATTACAATTGGTAAGTTAATATCTTTAAGTAGGGTTAATTTTGTAAAAAAAATATAAATTAAACTAGAATGACTATTATGCCCTTGATTTTAAAAGAGGGAAAAAATGGAGAGAAAGGTAAAATTGAAAAGTAAGGATAAAAATTATTTAAAGTCTTCTTTTTCTTCCTCTTTCATGCACATCATTTTTCTTTTCTCTATTTTGTTTCTGCCGATAGCTTCATAGGAAGAATTTTTTTTTGTTTTCTTCAAATTTCTTCAAAACAAGCTTAGAAAAAGATTACTCATAAGTTTTTAACTCCTCTAAACACTTTGGTGATGTTATTTTTAGCTCAAAACCACTTTAAGTGTAAAAGTTTGAGGTTGGTCGAATTTCCTATTTGACCATAAATTGAAAGATTTTAGCTATCTCTCGCCAGAATCTTTGTACCAAAAGCTTCATCCCACACCTCTTACAAAATTCAAGCCTTGAGTGTAAGTCTAGCGAGCTAGATTAAAGAGTTGTCAATAAAGGACACAAAGGAAAAATTTTAGATTTCTGGAAAATTTATGTATTTTGGCTCCAATTTGAAGGTAAATATGGTTGCTATTTTTGGTTTTATTACATAATAGTGGATTTTTATAATCTAGAGTTTGAGGGAGAAAAATGAGTGAAATTATGGATTGTTATATAGTGCTTTGATGAGAATGTCATAATATGTTATGAATTGTAATTAAAATGGTTAATGATAAATAATGGTTGAAAGATTTGAAAGAAATGTGGAGGATTTGATTATGTATTAGTTGGGAATTAAAGAGTTTTGTTAAAAGGTTTAAGTGAAGAGTGATAGAGAAATAAGTTAAAATTAGTCTTGATAGAGTGAATGATGAAATCTAAGTGTAAGAATTAACCTTTAGAAATCATTAGGTTGTGGAAATGAATATAACCAATAAACCTATATTATTTTGAAAAATTATTTAATTAATATAGCTGTTGACAAGATAATTAATGTAGTATTAAAAATTGAGTAAATAGAACTAGTTTGCCAGGAGAGGCCCCGCCTGAGGAAGATTCCACCAGAACCCCTCGGGACAACCGACAGAATCCTCCACCGAAAGGGAGTAATAATCAAATAAACAAGTAAACAATAATGGGACGAATAGTAAATAAGATATGAACGAAAAGTAGATAAAATAAGCACCACAATAAATTAACGAGTCATAATACATAAATAAGAAACAATGTATGAAGTAGGTGGGAATGACAGAGCCACTAAGAGTGATAGACAAAAATATAAATGATACAAATCTAACATGAACAGAATAAGATCAGAGTCTAATACATAAGAAGAAGTAATAAACAGAAGCGATAAGCGGATGCGATGCCGATGCGAAATGCCGATGGTAGTCCACGGGAACCTGCAACTAGGACCTAGGGAACGAAGTAAAAATAACAAAACGTGAGATATAAATATCTCCGTGAGTGCTCCTAGATAACTACAAAATACAATTTCAACCGTTAAAACCTTTACACTCAAACCTCACGTCACTCAGTTGAAAGGTTCCCCGTTTTGAAAATCATTTCGCAAAACCCTCGGTTTACCCCAAATCATTAAATCAATAAAAATCGGTTTAGGGGCGAAAACGTAATTTAAAACAATTATCGAAATCACGTACCAAACACTAAAAACGTAAATGAAATCCATAATAATTAATTGATGGTCAAACACAATTTCATAAACGATCAAGCAAATGGGTCAAAATCTAAAACCAAAGGCCATAGGCCACAATTCATAAAATCAAACCATCAATTTAAAATCAGAAACCAACCAATATAAGCAAATGGGTCAAAATCTGAAACCAAAGGCCATAGGCCACGATCCATAAAATCAATCCATCAATTTAAAATCAGAAACCAACCAATATAAAACCAAATCGGTATAAACTCAGCAATCAATATAAAACCAAATCCGGTATAAAATCCGCAATGAATCAGAACCATCATAAAACCAACCGGTACCACAGCATATATCGTGCCGTGTGACCCTCAGCGTCCTGACGGCGTCACAGGCGGGGGAGGGGGGCTCAGTCATCACAACGAATCGGCGTCCCAAATCCGTCATGGCAGGATCCTCATCATCTCTCTCTCGACACGTGTCCGCAGCAGAGGATGGCATATATAATAATAATAATAATAATAATAGCGCGCATAGAACTCATATAACTCGGTACATCTCGATACAGTGTGGTACTCCTCAAAATCATTTATAAAATCATCCAAGATATCATCCATTTTTCAAATCCTTTATTTTTAAAACCATTTTGCAAATCCTTTTCATTTTAAACAATTTTCCAAAATTTTCTATTTAACAGAATTTATGAAAAACAACAATTATATCGAATTAGTCACAATTTCTTTGAAATCACCATTTCTACAAACTTGCTACAATATTCAAAAATCCATAAATCACCAAAACCATTTAAAAACATCAATATCATAAATCCCATTAAAATCACAAAGCATATAAATTTAAATCATCAAACATCTAAATCAGCATAAATATATATTTAAATGCATAAGAAATTCCAATCAAACAAGTTGTATACGATTAAATCATCATAATATATAACCCAAAATGTTTAGAAAATAAATGCACTCACAGGTCTGAAGCGTGCTCCTGCTGGATCTCCGGTCCAGCCCTCGATCGCGTACGAGCACCTAAAAGAATTTACCGAAAATAACTTTAAAAAAAACCGAAAAATTAACCAAAGGCTCGTAGAATCCTCTAAGCCTCCAAATACAAGATTAAAACACTAAATACTAAGATTGCCCAACATTTTCAGTAATTACGAAAATATCCCAATATTTTTGAAAATTACAAAAATGCCCTTAATCGGCAAAAATCCCTAAATTCAATGGATTTTTCCGTTTCAAGTCCGATTTCAACAAACTTTATACCGAAACGAAATTGAAGATGCAAGGAACGAGAAACTACCTTCAATTTCAAGATTCGTTGTAGCAATTGATCGGAATCGATCCCGGAAGATCGGACCTCAACCGGAATTGGGCGTTTCCAAATCCGACCGAAATTGGGTCAAATAGACTGGACAGCAAGCTTGCCCACGACCCCCGGAATGCGTTAGGACGGGAGGTGAGCAACCACTCGCCGGCGGTGGAGCAAAACGGCGGCGGCGCGTGAGGCTCGGTCACGGCGGCGCGTGGGCGGCGCGTGGGGCGCGTGTGGTGGTCGTCAGAGCTCGGGAAAGTGCAGATCTGGTCGCCGGCGTCGTCTGAAGCTCGTGGTGGTGGCTGTGTTGTCCCACTCGCCGGCGATCGGAGTAGATCTAGGTGGGAAAGTGGCTGCCTCGGGGTGGTTTTTCTGAGACTTTGCGGCGGTTTTCCGGCGTGCTCCGGCGGTTTCCGGGGTCAAACTCGGTACTAAAAAGTAGATCGTTGCACCAGCTTTCCAACGGTACCAAGAACTCTCCTTAACTCCACCGGAACAATGAGATATGGCCGGCCAAAGGTGGTGTCGCGACTGTTCAAACTGTTCACGAGCTCTCAGTTTTGTTGCGATTTCCGGCGATCCAGGTGGTTTCACGGCGAACCACCGGTGGGGAAAGGAAGAGGAGGTTGCTGGCTTCGATTTTCGGGTGGTGGTCGGCCAAGTTCGGCCACCGTGTGGCGGCTACCGGCGTGCGAAAGTGGCGCGGTGAAGGTGGGGAAAGTCTCGGGTATGGGCTGGAAAATTCCAGACCTTGGCCAAAAAATTTAAGGATGAAGACAGGGGCATTTTGGTCTTTTCTCACACTTAAATATCAGTTTTTGCCAAATTACCGAATTGCCCTTCACACTAAAATGACCATAACTTCCTGGTCTTAACTCCGAATCAAGCGTACTACTAGTCTATGAACTCGTATCGACTAGCTCTACGCAACGGTACCAAAGTCAAAGCAAAAATATAACCACACAAAAAGTCAACTCTGAGCCCACTAAAAGTCAAACTGGTCAAACTTGAAAATTTTATTATTTTTCTCGAAACGGGATGTTACAAGTTTGTGTCAATTAGTTAATTAGGATACTTAGTAATGAAGATAAGTAAGAAATATGTAGATAAGTTTTATATGGAAATGCTATTAAAGGGGTTTTACATTACATTACCATAATGAAGTAGTTTGTAGTATTGTTCTTATTTTGTTGTTAGGGGAAGACATTACTTTGGTCAAACAATAAAGATCACTCAACTGAGGATCAGCGTCAATGCGATGTTCTTTGTGAGTGGAAATGTATATATATATATATAAATGCATGTATATATACTTTACAAATTAGTAATACATCTAAATTTGTATGATTAAGAAATATATGGTATTAAGTTTTCTATGATAATGATGAGTATATATAAATATATATTACATGATCACTTTTAAGTATAAATATATATAATAAAGGAATATTTTATTTGATTATTTCAAGTATATTATGTGAATGTTATTATTATTATGAAACTTGCAAATGGAAATAAATATGGAATGATATGGAGATGATATGAAGAATCATGAAATGATGGTAGACCAAATATATGTTGCTAAATCCTACTTGGGTGATGTGATATGCCGCCAAGTAGTGAAGTTGAGTATGCTGTGATATAATGAGGTATGATTAATGTTTTTACTTGGACGATAATTTATGCTGGTAAGTTGGAATTGGCCGGAAATATAGAATATATATATGTTTATGAATATATTAACGAACAATGATTTTCATAGAAATGATTATTACATGCTCAGTGTATGTTGATTAGTTCATATATACGGCTTGAGACTTTTCACTGAAATTTCAGTGGTTAGCTTATCTGCCCGGTATATAATGATTTGTTTATATATATATGTTTTGTGGCTTTTCACTGAAATGTTCCTCATATATGGTTATTATGCTGTTTATTGTTTGAGCTATTTTGTACTTCATGTAACAACTTGTTGATTTATCATAAATAAAGTAAATTAAATGCATTATATAAATATTGTAAAATTGAGAAGGTAAATTATTATAAAAATGAATTGCATGTAAAAACAAATTTTGATATATATGGATATAATACTATTTTCTTATTATAATTCATACTCACTAAGTATGCAAATACTCATCCTCCAAAAATTTTAAAATATATTCATGTAGTTTTTATATTGTTAACAATACTCCTGTTACTAGTAAGCGCATGAGAAACGAGCTATAAGAAGTATTAGAGTGCTTAAGATATATAAGATTGTGTACTATATTATAGAACTGTAATATGTTAGTGAGATATTATGTAACTAAATTATATATATCTTGGATATTATTTATATCGAAGTCCTGCAATAGGATTTACTGAAGTATAATAGAGTTTGGTGGGTTGAAAATGTTGTAGAAATATTTTTGGACTTGCAGGTAAATGTAATAAATTTGGAGAATATCATAAAAACATACCAAACATTTCAGAAGTTTCTGTTAAATTTTTTGGGTGAGATATTTTGACTAAGATGCTTGCTGAGTACTTAGGGCTTAATCAGTATGATTAAGTCCTGCCTACATGACTTAGGAAGTGTGGTTTTGTAATCTAGAATGAATGTCTAGTTGACGTGGACTAGACATTGTTAAGATGAATGTCTACTTCTGGAAACTCTGTCAGACATTGTTAAGTTTTCTGAAAAATAATTTCTTTTAAAAATTCAATTTACTCAAAAAAAAATGCTTAATAAAATACTTAATTAATTAATAACCATAAATAGTTTTTGTCCACATTACTATTGTAGAACAATTTTTAAATTGATTATGCATTTATGCCACATAAATTTAAATAATATCTATCTCTATGCCATATATACAACAATACATATTCTCCATTAAAGATGCTCTAGAAATCGCACATTATTATAAAAATGGTTAATTCTATATACACATACCGACGTTTGGCTTTATTACAATCTGCCCCCCCTAAGTTTTAAAAATTTCAATTACATCCATGCCGTAAGAGAATCTTTGTTATATTTAATTGGTAAACAATTTACATGATAAAATTATCAATTTGATTTGAAAAAATATATGCTTTCCTTTTTTCTACGCTTGTTCCTCTTTTTTTCCCCAGATTCTCAAAAATCTCAGTCTTTACCTATCATTCAGCGCCATTTTCTTTCCACCATCGTAAAATAACCCTAAATAGAAGGAGAACAAATGAAGAAGAAGAGAAAAAGGTTTCAAGCAAGATTTTGGTTAGCAAAAGCATGCAAGGTTAGTGTTTTTATTTTATTTTATAGTTTTTCATATTTAAAAAAAAAAATTCCTAGTGATTGATGTAGTATGTTCTAGGTTTTTTGTTTTTTATGGTTGCTTTTGACTTGATGTATTTTTAGGGTTAGAGGGTTAGATATTTGGGTTTTTGTCTGGGTTTTGTCTCTAGGTTATTTTCTCTGTTTTTTGTTTTTGTTTTTCTCTCTGAACCAATGTTTTAGAGTTTTTTGTTTATGTGGTTTAGGATTATTTCGATTTTTTTAATGGTTATAGGTTAGGTCTTTGGATATTTTGTTTACTTTCTCTAGGTTATTTTCTCTATATTTTTTCTCTTTATTTTTCTTTACTTTTGTCTCTAAACTAGTGTTTTTTGTTATTGTTGTTAGGGTTATTTTGGTTTTATTAATATTATGGGTTAGTTCTCTATGTATTTTTTATTTATTTTATTTTTTATTTTTTGACTTTATTTATGATTATGGCTATATGTTTTAAAATTTTAAGGTTATATTCCCTTATTGTTATATTTTGTGGTTACATTTCTCTGTGTTTGTTTAGGATTTTTATTGCTTATTTTGTTATCAAGCTTTGCTTGTATGCTGATAGAATTTAGGTGTGTGTTTGTATGCTAGTAGATTTTGGTGATTGAGCATGTTTCTCTGCTTTTAATTGATTATGTTTTGAACAATTTGTGAAATGTATGTTTGATTATTGGTTGTTGTTTATTTTTAAGATTGCTGAAAATGCTGTTCGAGATTGTAATTGAGATGTTTAGGGAGGAACAATAGTCATTTTGGATAGATCATGATGAGTACCGTCTCATCAGTTTATTAAATGATGGTAAATTTTTTAGTTGTGGTACTATAGTCTAGATATGAGAGAAGATGATAGTCTTAGTTAGTTTACCTTGGACTGTAGGAGCTAGTATTTATATAGAAGATGATGTGCACCTGTTAGATTTATTGGAAATGTTTAAGGAACATGAGATTGAGAGAATTAAGTTTAAGGTATATATTGTACCATTAGCCACCTTAGATCCATCTTCTAACTCAGATGAGAACCAATTTGGGAACCCAAATGCCAATAAGCTAACTATCATTCTCATTGATCTTAATGAACTACTAATATCATGTGACAACCCTATTGAACTAGAGCTTGAACCAGTGAACATTTCTAACCCTTTCCAACCTGAAAGTGAACCAGTTACAACAAAAGCACCCCAAACTGAATCAAATCCTAAACCAGTTATCATTGTTGAACCTTTCCAACATGAATTGAAAAGTGAATTAGTGACAAATTATGCACCCCAACTTGAACTAGAGCATGAATCTCATTTTGAACACCCCAACCTAAAATAGAACAAATTTTCCTTTTTGAACCTGACTTTGAACTTGAACATGAACCTTTGTCTGAATCTAAACAAGAAAGTAAAGGTAGGCCTAAGAATGAGAAGTTACAATGAAGTAAATTAGAGGATGAGGAACAACCTAACCTTATAGATGAAGAGGATCTACAAGTTCTTAATTCTGACATTGATTCTAACTTTGAAAGATATGAGTCAGATGATGGTGATAGGCCTTTGGGCAGTGACTCTGAAGATGACAACCTTAATGCCAGGATATTTAAGAGGATGGTGGGCAATGTTTACACACTTAAGGCTTATGGAAAACCTTATTTGTATAAAGGGTTAACTTTAATAATGTTATGGAGTATAAAAAGGTGTTGCTGGACTATGCAATAGAAGAATGTTTCTGTTTTGTGAGGATTAAAAATAAAAAGATAGAGTTATTATGTGTTATGAGGCACATGGATGTTAATGGAGGAGACATGCATCCTCCATGGCAGATGAAATCTCATTTCTTATTAAGACATATACGGAAGATCATATTTGTATTAAGTTAAACACCAATTAGTTGGTGATTGCTGAGTGGTTAAGCTTCAAACTTGAGGAATAGTTTAGGGATAATCATAAAATATATGCAATTCAAATGGCTGATAAGATTAGGTCAAGATTTGGAATTGAAGTTAAAATGTCCATATTGTATAGCGCTAAGAACCAGGATTGACCAGATTAGGGGGTGACCACGATGAGAGTTATGCCAAGCTGCATTAATATAAGAATATCTTGAGGCTTAAGAACCCTGAAACAATGCTGCAAGTCATGTCAGTTATGAATGTTTTAACTGAGAGCTTCATTTTTCAAATATTTTTCCTTTGCTTTCCTGCTCAAAAGGATGAGTTTTTAAATGGCTGCAGACCATTCATTCGTCTTGATGGTTGTCATTTAAAAGGAGCTTTTGGAGGTGTTTTGCAAGCTGCTGTCTCTTTAAATGTCATGATGTTGGCATCATAGAGCCATATTCTAGCATTGGAGCAAAGGAATATGATATTATTTTACCTAGTGGACCGGTGACGCATTCTCAAGCTAAGAAGATCAAAGTGAGAATACTTGGACTTGTGAAGAGAATTATGGATGAAGATCGATTCAAGTTTCCAAATGATTTGAACACTTTTTCGAAGCCTAATGATGATTTAAGCATGATGTCCAAGCAAGGGATGAATGTGGTAAAGATGCTCGGAAGTTGCGGGGACGAAACAACGTCATTTTAAAAACAAGGATTTTATAATGACAATTTTGTAATTTTTACTATTTTTGGATTTTGTTTATTTAGGGTTAGTTTTTCTGCCTTAGGATTACTTTTCTAATATTTAATGATCTAGATTGATTCTTGATCTAACCCTAATCCCTATATGAAAGGGGTTCCATTCATTTGTTAATAGGATTCAAATTTTAATCAATTGAAAGAATTTATTTTCTTATTGCTCTCAAAAGTGTTCTAGAAAGGTGAGAAAGCAATTTCTTATTCTTGTTGCATTAGGCTTATCAAAGTAGAAATACTTTGTGGCGATTGTTATTCTTATCCCTAGCCTTCTAATCCACATATCTAGATACAACTTATCTAGGGGTTTGGTAGGGCACATTATTGTTTCCAATTATTGTTCAATATTTCTAGTGTGTTTTGGGGTTTCAGATTTTTAATCTTGGAGTTCCGTATCAATTGGTATCAGAGCATAGGTTGAGGTAAGTACCTATCTATCTTTGTTTTCAATTTCTATGTGTTCTTAGTTCATATTACTTTGATTCCCTTATAAAAAAATGTTATATTTGATCTGTGAGGTGTTATTATTATCTTGTGATATAGTTTATTTAATTAAAAAAAAAACACAAGAACAGGGGCCTAGGGTAGCACCTGGGGTTGCACCTCGCCTTGTCTGTTTGCTAGACATCTTGAAAAAAAAAATTCTGAAATTTTGCTTTTGTTTAAAGTATTGTTTTTACTTAGGGTAATTTTTCCTTTCCATTACTCTAGTTGTTTTTACTTTTGAATACTTTCTTTCTTTGGTTATGTTTTTTTTTTCTTTTGAGATTGTGATAATTGCTATTTGTTTTTCTTGCTTTGATTTGTTGTGTTTAACTCTAAAGTGCAACTTGAATTAAAAGATTGTGAGTGGTAAAAGGCTTGAGTGGTGAGCACATCGAGGGTAGATGCCAAAATTGTGTGAAACACGAGCATAATTACCATTGAAAGAGTGAAACACGTGAGGGAGAGAAGTAAGGTATTTCTTTTACGAATCTTGTTTTGTAGAAATTAAGATGTCAAGAAGAGAAGAAAAGAAGCCGCTCATTTAGAGAAAGAGCACAAAAAGGAGATGACACCGGACATGAAGCTCTTTTACAAGGCCTTTTTAGGAGAATTTTAGAGGTTAAACATGAGGATGGATGAGCTAAATGATAAGGTAAATAAAGTCTCTATGACTGTCACAAATAATCCAAGGAGAGATGGTTCGTGGACTAGAGATATAGAGCTATCAGGTTCCAAGAATGATGAAGTCTCAAATCATTCATTAAGGATACATCAAAGAAGGGAGGAACTAAGGGCTAGGAAACATGAGCCGAGAGAAATGAGGGATGACAACATACTTCATAAAGATGCAAATACCACCATTCAAAGGGAGACATGACGCTGATGTATTTTTGGAGTGGGAGAGCAAAGTTGAACTAATTTTCACTTGCCAGACTACTACGAGGATGAGAAGAATGTAAGACTCGCCACTGTAGAGTTTACTGATTATGCTTTGGTTTGGTAGGAACAATTATTGCAAACTAGAATGAGATATGGTGAAGGCCTAATTGCAACTTGGGGTGAAATGAAGAGAGTGATGAGAAGAAGATTTGATGCGGAACCCTAAGATTAAAGAATCTGAAACCCCAAAACACACAAGAAATAATGAACAATAATAGGAAAGAAGAACCCCCTATTAAAACCCTAGATAACTTATATTTAGAAAAGTAGATTAGAAGGCAGGGGAAGAGAAGAACAATCGCCACAAAGTATTTATACTTTGATAAGAGGGTTTTACTCCTAATGTAACAAGAAGAAGAAATTGATTCCTCACATTGCAAGAACACTCCTGGGAGCAAAAAGAAAATAAATTCTTCTAATTGATTAAAATTTGAAATCTAAAATCTAAAATAACAAAAGAATTGATCCCCCTTTATATAGGAATTAAAGTTAGATCAAGAATCCATCTAAACTATTATATATTAGAAAAATAATCCTAAGGTTGAAAACCAACTCTAAATTAATAAAATATGAAAATAAAAAATATTACAAAACTGCAATTATAATCCGAAAATAGCTAAATTACGAAACTGCCATTATAATAAGAAAATAACAAATATTACGAAACTACCATTATAAAATGCTTGTTTTTAAAATGACGCCATGTCGTCTCCACAACTCCTGAGCATTATTACCACCTTCATCCCTTGCTTGGACATTATGTGATGCGGAACCCCAAGCTTAAAGAAACTGTAATCCCAACACACAAGATGATATGAAACAAACCCTAGGTAAAAACCCGCCCTATAGCACCTCTAGATAACCAATGTATCTAGCAACACTAATTAGAAGGCAAGAATGAAATTGAAATTCGCCACAAAGTAAATTACCTTTGATAAGAAGATCAATTCCTAATGTAACAAGTAGAAGAAGAACTATCCTCACTTGGAACACACAAGTCTTGTTGAAAACAAGAATAGATTCTATTTAATCAATAATCAAAATTCTTTTTTACAAGCTAGTAACCCCCCTTTATATAGAGATTAGGGTTAGGTTAAGAATCAATCTAGACCATAAAATAATTAGGAAAGTAATCCTAAGGCTTAAAACTAACCCTAAATAAATATAATCCGAAAATAGAAATAATTACAAAACTGCCATTATAATATGGAAATAGCAATAATTACGAAACTGCCATTATAATTTGAAAATATCTAAAATTACATCGTTTCGTCTTTGCAACTCCCGAGCAGCATTACCACCTTCATTCCTTGCTTGGACATCATGCTTAAATCATCATTATGCCTCATAAAAGTGTTTGGATCATGTGGATACTTGAATCGATCTTCATCAATTATTCTCTTCACAAGTCCAAGCATTCCCGCTTGATCTTCTTAGCTCGAGAACGCATCACTGGTCCACTTGGCAGCACAATGTCTTCACCACGAACATTCATGCTAGAAGAGCGCTCGATGCCCACATTATTCCCTCCTTCCTCAAAAAGATTCGTCTTTGAATCTGCATCCATGTCAAAAGGAGAAAGATCAGCAACATTGAGTGATGCGGACACATTATACTCACCTGAAAGATCAATCTTGTAAACATTGTCATTGATCCTCTCGAGAACTTGAAAAGGTCCATCACCTCTAGCATCCAACTTAGACTTCCTTTGGTTAGGAAACCTTTCCTTCCTCATGTGTACCCAAACCCAATCTCCTGGTTCAAATATCACTTGCTTTCGCCCATTATTTGCTTTTTGAGCAGTTAGACGGTTACGCTTCTCAATTTGCAACCTCGCCTTCTCATGTATAGTCTTAACCAAATCTGCCTTCTTTTGTCCATCTAAGCTAGCAATTTCACTCAAAGGTAAAGGCATCAAATCCAACACAGTTAAAGGATTAAAACCATACACAATCTCAAATGGTGAAAAACTTATAGAAGAATGAATAGTTCTATTATATGCAAATTCATCAAAAGGTAAACAATCTTTCCAAGTTTTCAAATTCTTACCAACAATAGCAGGAAGCAAAGTACCTATAGTCCTATTAACCACCTCCGTTTGACCATCAGTTTGTGGATGACAAGTAGTAGAATACAACAATTTAGTACCTAACTTACCCCACAAAACTCTCCAAAAGTGACTCAAAAAATTCACATCCTTATCAGACACAATAGTTCTAGGCACTTCATGCAATCTTACAACCTCCCTAAGGAACAAGTCAGCAATATTTGTAGCATCATCAGTCTTATGACATGCAATAAAGTGTGCCATCTTAGAAAATCTATCAACAACCACAAATATGCTATCCCACCCTTCCTAGTTCTAGGTAACCCAAGGACAAAATCCATGGATATATCACCCAAGGCTCATTAGGAATAGGCAAAGGTGTATATAACCCATGTGGCATAGACTTAGACTTGGCCTGTCTACATGCAATACATTAAGAACAAATTCTTTGAACATCCTTTTTCATATGTGGCCAATAAAAGTGTTCAACTAAAACATCTAAAGTCTTATGCTCACCAAAATGACCCATTAAACAACCACTATGTGATTCTCTAACAAGCAATTCTCTAATAGAGCAATTTGGCATACAAATTCTTGAACCACGAAACAGAAAACCATCATGTCTATAGAATTTATTAAATGCACCTTGTTCACATGAAACATAAATATCCTTAAAATCAGAATCACTTGCGTACATGTCTTTCATTTGCTCAAAACCTAACAACTTAGAAGTTAATGTAGTTATGAGAACATACCTTCGAGATAATGCATCAGCTACTACATTATCCTTACCTTGCTTGTAGCATATCACATATGGAAAAGTCTCTATGAACTCAACCCACTTTGCATGCCTTTTGTTAAGTTTTTCTTGTCCCTTGATGTGTTTGAGAGACTCATGATCGGTATGAATCACGAACTCTTTTGGAAGCAAGTAATCTTGCCACACCTCCAAGGCATGAAACAACGCATACAACTCCTTGTCATACGTCGAGTACTTGAGTTGAGCTACATTTAGCTTTTCACTAAAGTATGCAATGGGACGTTTTTCCTGCATCAAAACAACACCTATACCAATCCCAGAAGCATCACATTCAACCTCAAACATCTTATCAAAATTAGGTAGAACAAGAATAGGAGTAGAACATAACTTATCTTTTAAAGTTTGAAACGCATGTTTTTGTTCCTTACCCTATTTAAAACCTACCTTCTTTTTGACAATCTCATTCAAAAGAGCAGCTATGATAGAGAAGTCCTTCACAAACCTTCTATAAAAGCTAGCTAAACCTTTAAAACTTTTTACCTCAGACACGTTCTTAGGTGTAGGCCATTCATTAATAACCTTGATCTTCTCTTCATCTACTTCAACACCCTGTACACTCATAACAAAACCAAGAAAAACAAGCCTATCTATACAAAATGTGCACTTTTTAAGGTTAGCATATAGTTTCTCTTTTCTAAGCACATCTAGCACTTGGCTAACATGCATCACATGGTCATCTAAACTTTTGCTATATATCAAAATATCATCAAAATATACAACCACAAACTTTCCTAGAAATTCCCTTAAAACATGGTTAATTAATTGCATAAATGTACTAGGAGCATTAGTTAACCCAAAAGGCATAACCATCCATTCATATAAACCATATTTTGTTTTAAAAGCAGTTTTCCACTCATCCCCTTGCTTCATCCGAATTTGATTGTATCCACTTTTTAAATCTAGTAAATAAGCAAGCACATGCAATTCATCAAGTATATCATCTAACCTAGGAATGGGATAACGATACTTTACCGTTATTTTATTCACTGCTCGACAATCAACACACATCCTCCATATGTCATCCTTCTTGGGTACCAATAAGACTAGTATAGCACAAGGACTCATGCACTCCCTAACATGACCCTTTGCTAGCAACTCCTCCACTTGCCTTTGTAACTCCTTCGTTTCCTCGGGATTGCTACGATAGGCTGGTCGGTTTGGAATGCTTGCTCCAGGTACAAAATCTATTTGGTGCTCAATACCTCTCAATGGCGGCAATCCAGTCGGCATCTCTTCTGGGAAAATATCGTCAAAATCCTGCAATAAAGAGACAAAAACACTAGGCAAATCGGGGTTAAGGTTAGTTTCACAAAGCAAAACCTCACCAACAATATTGCTTTGTTGCCCAAGAATGCACTTGATTTCTCTCTCTTTTGCATAAAAACTCTTTTTGTTTTCACTCTTCTCACTTTTCTCTCTTGCACTTTCCTCTTTATTACTAGTACAATCACTCACCATTGGGCCTTTATTTATAATTCTTTTCACTCTTGGCCTATTTACACTCAATTATTTTATTTGCCTCACTTCCCAAATCCTCATGGGAAACTTTGGATAGATTCAATTGTTCAAGATACACTTCTTTTGGAGATAAGGGTGCAAGTGTGACTTTCTTTCCATTGTGCTCAAAAGAATACCTATTCTTAAAACCTTCATGGATAGTCCTCCTATCGGATTGCCATGGTCTACTCAACAAAATATGCCCCGCTTGCATAGGTACTGCATCACACAAAACCTCATCACTATACTTTCCAATAGAAAATGTAACTTTCACTCTCTTATTTACCTTAATCTCCCCACTATCATTCAACCATTGTAACCTATAAGGGTTAGGGTGTTTTTCACATACTAGTCCCAACTTCTCAACCAAAGTAGTACTAGCAACATTAGCACTACTACCCCCATCAATGATTAAACTACATGTTCTACCACCCACAAAACATCTAGTGTGAAAAATATTCTCCCTTTGTTCTAGTCCATCTTCCTTCACCTTCAAATTTCAAATCGTCCTAATTACTAGAGACTCTCCAACTACGTGATACTCTACATCCTCATCCTCACTAGAATCATACTCTAATTGTGGCCTCTCCTCATTGGACTCAGACTCCGACATTACTTCATTACCCCTCATCAACATAGTTTTCCTATTTGGACATTCGGAAGCAATATTCCCAAACCTTTGACATTTAAAACATTTTATTTCCCTATGTCTAGAAGTACTAGAAGTGTTAGGAATAGAAGTACCTCTTGTTGTGTTGGCACTCTTATCCTTGAACTTGGATACATCTCCAATGGTCTCCAAGTTCTTCTCACTCTTATTGTTGTCATACTTGTTCCACTTCGAATTGGACCTCCACTTTGAATTGGAGCTTGAAAACCCTTTTGATGACCCTTCACTTCTCAATTGCTTTTCCACTTTAATAGCCATGTTCACCATTTCTTCCATTTCTACATATGGATGTAGATCAACTACCTTGGCAATATCGTTATTCATCCCACTTAGAAATCTGGCCATTGTAGCTTCTCTATCCTCTTCAATGTTGGCCCTTATTATAATCATCTCCATCTCTTTGTAATACTCCTCTACGGACCTAGACCCTTGTATGAGTCTTTGCAACTTTTGATGAAGCTCTCTATAGTAATAGGATGATACAAACCTCTTCCTCATAATTCTCTTCATCTCATCCCAAGTTGAGACCGGATCTTCTTTATATCTCCTCCTTGACTGTATAAGTTGCTCCCACCAAACTAGAGCATAGTCGGTGAACTCCACTGCAGCTAGTTTAACCTTCTTCTTGTCAGAGTAATTGTGACAATCAAATATTAACTCTACCTTTTTTTCCCATTCCAAGTATGCCTCGGCATCACTTCTTCCCTTGGATGGTGGAATGTGCATCTTAATGGAACTTAGCTTGTCATCCCTTCCTCCTCTTGGCTCCTCTCTCCTAGGTCTTCTCCTTACCGTTTGAACTTCATACTCTTCTTCATCGGAAACATTTACTTCTTGTCTCATGTGTTGTGTTCCCTCCCTTCTAGTAGTGTTGGACATGGTCATGGCCATCTCCCTCATTTGCTCCATCATTTCATCCATCCTAGATTTCAATGTTTCTTCCATCCTAGAAGTCAATCTCTCTTCCATCCTTCTATACTCACCCTCCAAAGATTGTTGTAAGAGCTTTGAATCCGGTGTTGCCAGTTGCTCTTCTTCCGAAGTAGAAACTCCTTTTCCGTCTCTTTTAGACATTCTTACACACTCCCTTACGTGTTTAACTCAAAAAAATGGTAAACCCTCGTGTTTCACTCAAATTTGGCTTTTACCCTATATATGCTCACCACTCAAGCCTTTTACCACTCAAGTCTTGTTCACCAAGTTGCACTTCAGAACTAATTATCTTAAACAAAAATATAAAACTAAATAGAAAATTTCAAAATTAAAACCTAACAACAAAAGCAAGTTCAATTCTAGAGCAAAATCAACACAATGAGAATAGGAAAGTATGAAAATAAGAAACTATAAGAATTGGAAACAAAAAAGTTTAGAATAGGAAACTAAGAAAATAAAAAACTATGACAATAAGAAAGTAAGAAAATAAGAAACTATGAGAATAGGAAACAAAAAAAAAATTAGAAAAGTAGAAAATAAGGACTAATAAAAATCAGAAATCAATTAGGAATTAGTAACTTTCCTAATTTGCAAGCAACCAATCTCAATATTCCAACTTTCAACATTTTTTTTTTGCTACGATTTTTTTTCTCTTTTTTTTTTTTTTTTTTTTTTTTTTTTTTTTTTTTTTTTTTTTNTTCTTCTTTTTTTGCTTTTTTTTTGTACGATTTTTTGTTCTTTTTTTTTTCCTTTTTTTTGGTAATAAAACACCCAGAACAATGAAGAACACGAAGAACTCAAGAACAAAAGAAAAAAAGACAGAAAATAAAAGCTAATCAAAGAATCTAAAGAGAAAAACAAAGAACAAGATAAATATGAATTTATCTTGGCCTTACTCTGATACCAAATGATGCGGAACCCCAAGCTTAAAGAAACTGCAATCCCAACACACAAGATGATATGGAACAAACCCTAGGTAAAAACCCGCCCTATAGCACCTCTAGATAACCAGTATATCTAGCAACACTAATTAGAAGGCAAGAATGAAATTGAAATTTTCCACAAAGTAAAATACCTTTGATAAGAAGATCAATTCCTAATGCAACAAGTAGAAGAAGAACTATCCTCACTTGGAACACACAAGTCTTATTAAAAACAATAATAGATTCTATTTAATCAATAATCAAAGTTCTTTTTTACAAGCTAGTAACCCCCCTTTATATAGAGATTAGTGTTAGGTTAAGAATCAATCTAGACCATAAAATAATTAGGAAAGTAATCCAAAAGCTTAAAACTAACCCTAAATAAATATAATCCGAAAATAGAAATAATTACAAAACTGCCATTATAATATGGAAATAGCAATAATTACGAAACTGTCATTATAATCCGAAAATATCTAAATTATGAAACTGCCATTGTAATCTGAAAATAGATAAAATTACGTCGTTTTGTCTTTGCAACTCCCGAGCAACATTACCACCTTCATTCCTTGCTTGGACATCATGCTTAAATCATCATTATGCCTCATAAAAGTATTTGGATCATGTTGATACTTGAATCGATCTTCATCAATTATTCTCTTCACAAGTCCAAGCATTCCCGCTTTGATCTTCTTAGCTCGAGAACGCGTCACTGGTCCACTTGGCAGCACAATGTCTTCACCACGAACATCCATGCTAGAAGAGCGCTCGATGCCCACATCATTAAGCCTTAGAAAAGTATTCAAATAATTTGGAAACTTGAATCGATCTTCATCCATAATTCTCTTCACAAGTCCAAGCATTCCCTCTTCGATATTCTAAGCTTGCAATTCCGTCACTGGTCTACTAGGTAAGATGATGTCATCCTCTTTTGCTCCAATGCTAGAATATGACTCTATGATGCCCGCATCATTCTCTCCCTCTTCAAAAAGAATCGTCCTCGAATCTACATATATATCAAAAGGAGAAATATCATAAACATTGATACTAGCAGATACATTGTACTCACCTTGAAGGGCGATTTTGTATTCGTTGTCATTGACTCTTTCAAGTACTTGAAACGGTCCATTGCCTCTAGCATCCAACTTAGACTTCCTTTTGTTAGGAAACTTTTTTTTCCTCATGTGTACCCAAACCCAATCTCCTGTTTAGAATATCCTCCACTTGTCATCCCAAAAAACTTTCCAAAAAAGACTAAAAAATTCAACATCCCTATCAGACTTAATAATTCTAGGTACTCCACGTAATCTTGATTTGTCATCAAAATCTTGCAATAAAGAGACAAAAATACTAGGAAAATTGAGGTTAATGTTAGTTTTACAAGCAAAACCTCTTGAAACCTCACTAACAATATTGTTTTCTTGTCATTGACTCTTTCAAGCACTTGAAACGGGCCATCTCCTCTAGCATCTAACTTCGATTTCCTAAGGTTGGAAAACCTTTTCTTCCTTAAATATACCCAAACCCAATCTCCTAGTTTGAATATCTTCCACGTGTCATCCCATAAAACTTTCCAAGAGTGACTCAAAAATTCCACATCCCTAGCAGATATAATAGTTATAGGCACTCCATGCAATCTTGATTTCTCATCAAAATTCTACAATAAAGAGACAAAAAGACTAGGAAAATCGGGGTTTAGGTTAGTTTCACAAAGAAAAATTTCTCAAAACCTCACTAACAATATTGTTTTCTTGCCTAAAAATGCACTATTGACTTCTCTCTCTTTTGCATTAAAACTCTTTTTCTTTTCACTTTTCACTTTTCTCTATTGCACTTTCCTCTTTATTTTTCTTATTAGTGCAATCACTCACCATTGGGCCTTTATTTTTATTATTTTCACTCTTGGCCTTTTTAAATTCAATTCTTTTATTTGCCTCACTTCCCAAATCCCCATGTGAACCTTTGGATAGTTTCAATTGTTCAATATACATATCCATTGGAGATAAATGTGCAAGTGTGACTTTCTTTTCATTATGCTGATGTCTCCTAGCTCTTGGTTCCTCCCCCTCATTGGACATCTCCTCATGGAATGATTTGAGACTTCATCATCCTTAGAACCCGATGGCTCTATATCTCTAGTTAGCGAACCATCACTCCTTGGGTTATTTGTGGCAGTCATAAAGACTTCATTTACCTTATCATTTAACTCATCCAACCTTTTGTTAAACCTCTGAAATTCTCTCGCAAAGGCCTTGTAAAAGAGCCTTATGCCCGGTGGCATCTCATTTTGTATCTAGAAACGTAGATTAAAAGGCAAGGGAAGAGAAGAACAATCACCACAAAGTATTTATACTTTGATAAGAGGGTTCTACTCCTAATGCAACAAGAAAAATATATTGATCCCTCAAATTGCAAGAACACTTCTGGGAGCAATAAGAAAATAAATTCTTCTAATTGATTAAAATCTGAAATCTAAAATTTAAAAGAATTAGGGTTAGATCAAGAATCCATCTAAACCATTAAATATTAGGAAAATAATCCTAAGGCTAAAAACTAACCCTAAATAACTAAAATACAAAAATAATAAATATTACAAAACTGCCATTATAATCCAAAAATAGCTAAATTATGAAACTGCCATTGTAACATCCGATTTTGAGAAAAATAGTAAAATTTTCAAGTTTGACCAGTTTGACCTTAGAGCTAGTCGATACAAGTCCGTAGACTAGTAGTACGCTGGATTTGAAGTTAAGACCGGGAAGTTATGGTCATTTAACTGTGAAGGGCTTTTTGGTAATTTGGCAAGGACTGATATTTATGGGTGAGAGATGACCATTTTGCCTCTGTTTCATCTTTAAAAATTTGGCCAAAAATCTAGAAATTTCCGATGCCAACCCGAGACCTTCTCCCGCCTCCCAACCTTCACCGCGCAACCTTCCCACGCCTGCAGCCACCACACCGTGGCCGGAGCTGGTCGACAACCACCCTTAGGTCGAAGTCGGCAACCTTCTCTTCCTCCCCGTACCAGTGGTTCACTGTGAAATGACCCAGATCGCCGGAAATCGCAGCAAAACCGAGAGACCACGCAAACCGTACACAGTCACGACACCACCTTTGGCCGGCCGGATCTCACTGTTCTGGTGGAGATAGGGAGCATGCTTGATACCATTGGAAAACTGGTGCGACGATTTACATTGTGGTACCGAGATTGACCCCGAAGACTGCCGCGAAGTCTTAGAAAAACCACCAGCGACAGCCACCACCTCCACCCCGATCTACTCGGATCGCCAGCGAGTGGCACGACACAGCCACCACCACGAGCTTCAGACCACGTCGGCGACCAGATCTGCACTTTCCTGAGCTCTGACGACCGCCGCACGCGCCGCTCACAGCCGCCGCCGTCTTCCTCCAAGCGCCGCCGCCGATCTCCTCCTTTTCCGGCGAGTGAGTGCTCACCACCCGTCCCAACGCGTTCCTAGGGTAGTGGGCAAGCTTGCTATACCTTCAATTTGATCTAATTTTGATCGGATTCGAAAACGCCCAATCCCGGCCGAGGTCCGATCTTCCGGGACCGATTCCGATCAGTTGCTGCGACGAATCTTGAAATTGAAGGTAGCTTCTCATTCCTTGCATCTTCAATTTCGTTTCGGTATAAATTTTGTTAAATCGGAATTGAAATGGGAAAAATTCATGTATTTTGGGGATTTTTGCCGATTTGGGGCATTTTTTTTATTTCCGAAAATATTGGGATATTTTCGTGATTATTGAAAATGTTGGGCAATCTTAGTAAATAGTGTTTTAATCTTGTAATTGGAAACTCAGAGGACTTTTATGAGCTTTCGGTTAATTTTCTGATTTTAAAGGATATTTTCGGTAAATTATTTTTAGGTGTTTGTACACGATCGAGGGCTGGGCCGGAGATCCAGCAGGAGCACGCGTTAGATCGGTGAGTGCATTTATTTTCTAAATCATTTTGGGAATATATGCTATATTTGATTTGAATTTCAATTAATGGTGTGAATTGAATTTTTCCTTATGCATTAAATTTTAATTATTAAATATGTTTTTGATGATTTAAATATTTACATGAGTTTGATTTTATGATTTGATGATTTTCCCATTTATTTGGAATAAATATGAAATTGTGTTTTGATTGATTGTTTAATGGATTTGAAGTTTTTGGATATTTTTAGCAAGTTTGAAAAAAAAAATTGGTAATTTCAAAGAAAATTGTGGCTTTGGTGGAATTTAAGAAATTTTTGGGGCAAATTTTTGATATTCAAAATATTTAATTGGTTTTGTAAATTTTGTTAAATAGAAGATTTTTGGAAAATTGTTTAAAAATAAAAAGATTTGCAAAATGGTTTAAAAATAAAAGGATTTGAAAAATTGATGATATCATGGATGATTTTAGAAATGATTTTGAGAAGTACCACACGGTATTGTATGATGATTGAGATGTATGAATTATTATTGCGCACTATATTATTATTATGCCATCCTCTACTGCGGACACGTGTCGGGAGAGAGATGATGAGGATCCTGCCATGACGGATTTGGGATGCCGGTTCGTTGTGATGAGTATACCCCCCTCCCCTGCCTGTGACGCCGTCAGGACGCTGAGGGTCAAATGGTAACGATACTGTGATGTGGTACTGGATTTGGATTTATAAGATTTAGATTTATATGATTTGATTTATAAGATTTGGATTTATGGATTTGGATTTATATGATTTGGATTTATACGATTTGGATTTATATGGATTGGATTTATATGGATTGGATTTATATGATTTGGATTTATATAAATTGGATTTATATGATTTTTGATTCACGGTTGTAGTTATGATTTTGTATTCATGGATTTTGCCTCATGGTTTTAGATTGTGGATTTTGAATTTATGGGTTGGAGCCCATGGTATTTGGTTTTAGATCGGTTTTGGATTTAGCAAATGTTTCTACTTGCCATTTTATACAGACATGTTTTACAAATAAATTTAAATGTTTCTTGTTGAGATTACATTTATGGTTTTAGTGATTGATTCGTGATTTCAATGATTGATTTAAATTATGTTTTCGCCCCATGAACCGTTTATAGTGATTTAATGATTTTGGGGATAAAACTGAGGGTTTTGCGAAATGATTTTCAAAACGGGGAACCTTTCAACTGAGTGATGTGAGGTTTGAGTGAAATAATTTTAACTATTGAGCTTATATTTTGTAGTTACCTAGGAGCACTCACAGAGATTTTATATCTCACGTTTTGTGTTTTAATTTCATTCCCTAGGTCCTAGCTACAGGTCCTCGTGAGCTACCGTCGGCATCGCATTCATACCTGACTTCCGCTACTGCCTTTACTTGTATTAGACTCTTTTCCTTTATTTCCATTTATTGTTGGATTTGTATTATTTATATTTTTCTGTCTATCATTCTTAGTGGCTCTGTCATTCCCACCTACTTCATATACTGTTTTAATATTTATTTCAGTATTACTAGTTGATATTGGTTGCGATGCATATCTTATTTACTTTTTGTCCTATTTATTGATTTATTATTTATTAAACCCCTTTCGGAGGAGGATTCTGTCGACTGCCCTGAAGGGTTCTGGTGGAATCTTCCTCAGGCAGGGCCTCTCCGGAGAATCCGGAGGGATTTCTGGGGCGGGTCATGTCAGCCATTATAATCTGAAAAATAACTAATATTACGAAACTGCTATTATAAATGTTTGTTTTTAAAATGAGGCCGTTTCGTCTCCGCAACTTCTGAGCATCATTACCACCTTCATCCATTGCTTGGACATCATGCTTAAATCATCATTAGGCCTCGGAAAAATGTTCAAATAATTTGGAAACTTGAATCGATTTTCATCCATAATTATCTTCACAAGTCTAAGCATTCCCTCTTTGATCTTCTTAGCTCGAGAACGCGTCACTGGTCTACTAGGTAAGATGATGTTATCATCTTTTGCTCCAATGCTAGAATATGACTCTATGATGCCCGCATCAAGATTTGTGCCATCTTCTTATTACTGGGAGCTACACCAAAAGTTCTAGCAGCTCTCACAAGGAACAAGGACTATAGAAGAATACCACAAAAAGATGGAAATGCTCCAAATCTGAGCCAACATAGATGAGGAACGATAGGCTACCATGGCTCGATTCTTAAGTGGACTCAATAGAAGATTGCAAACACTGTGGAATTACATCCGTATGTAAAGATTGAAGACTTGGTAAACATGGCAATCAAGGTGGAGAAGAAACTTAAAGGAAAAGGGACTACCCAAAGCTTCTCAAATTCTAACTCTAAATGGAATGTAAAGTGGGGAAAGCCTGAGAGAAAATGAAAAACTTCGATTTCAAGAATAAGGATAAGAGTGCCAACACACCTAAAGGTACTCCTAGTTATTCGTCTTTTACTACCATTACTAGACATAGGGAGATAAAGTGTTTTAAATATCAAGGGTTATGACATATTGCTTATGAGTGTCCTAATAGGAAGACTATGTTGTTTAAGGGTAGTGAAATTGTTTTGGAGTCTAAAAACGATAGTGATAACGAGATGTCACCATTGGAGGAGAATTATAGCGATGGGGAGAACATAGAGTATGCTATGAAGGGAGAATTTCTAATTGTTAGGCGAGCCTTAAATCTTAAGGTTAAGGAGGAGAGTCTAGAGCAAAGAGAGAATATTTTTCACACTAGATGTTTTATGGGTGGTAAAACATGTAGTTTAATCATTGATGGGGGTAGTTGTGCTAATGTTTCTAGTTTTACTTTGGTTAAGAAGTTGGGACTAGTATGTGAAACACACCCTAACTCTTATAGATTACAATGATTGAATGATAGTGGGGATATTAAAGTAAATAAGAGAGTGAGGGTTGCCTTTTCTATTCTAAAGTATAGTGATGAGGTTTTGTATGATGTAGTACCTATGCAAGCAAGGCATATTTTGTTAAGTAGGCCATGGCAATCCGATAGGAGGACTATCCATGGAGGTTTTAAGAATATGTATTCTTTTGAGCACAATGGAAAGAAAGTCACACTTGCACCTTTATCTCCAAAAAAGGTATATCTTGAACAATTGAAACTATACAAAGGTTCACATGGGGATTTGGGAAGTGAGGCAAATAAAAGAATCGAGTGTATAGAGGCCAAGAGTGAAAATAATAAAAATAAAGGCCCAATGGTGAGTGATTGCACTAGTAAGAAAAATAAAGAGGAAAATGTAAAAGAGAAAAGTGAGAGGAGTGAAAAGAAAAATAATTTATATGCAAAAGTGAGAAATGTAAAAGAAGCATGCTGATGCAAGACAGCACTAGTTCTTGTAAGGTTTAGGGATTTTTATTTTTCTGAAACTAACCTTAATCCAAGTTTGCCTAGTGTTTTTGTTTCTTTGTTGAAGGAATTTGAAGAAGTTTTTTTTGGTGGATTTGCTCAAAGGATTACCACCAAGAAGAGGCGTTGCACATCAAATAGACTTGGTGCATGGAGTAAGCCTTCCAAACCGACAAGCTTATAGAAGTAATCCTAAGGAGACGAAGGAACTTCAAAGGCAAGTGGATGAGCTATTTGCATTAGGCTATGAAAGGGAAATCTTAAGCCCGTGTGCAGTACTGGTGTTGTTAGTTCCTAAGAAGGATGAAATGTGGAGAATATTCGAACCGGGTGATTGGGTTTGGATATATTTAAGGAAGGAAAGATTTCCTAACCTTAGGAAATAGAAGTTGGATGGAAGAGGAGACAACCCATTTCAAGTGCTTGAAAAAGTCAATGACAACGCCTAAAAAATCGACCTTCCAGGTGAGTACAACGTGTCGGCTACTTTCAATGTTTTTGATCTTTCTTCTTTTGATATGGATGTAGATTCAAGGATGAATCTTTTTGAGGAGGGAGAGAATGATGCGGGCATCATAGAGCTATATTCTAGCATTGGAGCAAAAGAGGATGTTATCATCTTACTTAGTGGACTGGTGACGTATTCTCAAGCTAAGAAAATGAAAGCGGGAATGCTTGAACTTGTGAAGAGAATTATGGATGAAGATCGATTTAAGTTTCCAAATGATTTGAACACTTTTTTGAAGCTTAATGATGATTTAAGCATGATGTCCAAGCAAGGGATGAATGTGGTAATGATGCTCGAGAGTTGCGGGTACAAGATGGCATCATTTTAAAAACAAAGGTTTTATAATGGCAATTTTGTAATTTTTACTATTTTTGGATTTATTTATTTAGGGTTAGTTTTTCAGCTTTAAGATTACTTTTTTAATATTTAATGGTCTAGATTGATTCTTGATCTAACCCTAATCCTTATATAAAGGGGGTTCCTTTCCTTTGTTAATAGGATTCAAATTTTAATCAATTGAAAGAATTTATGTTTTTATTGCTTTTAAAAGTGTTCTAGCAAGGTGATGAATCAATTTCTTCTTTTTATTTCATTAGGAGTAGAACTCTGTTATCGAAGTAGAAATACTTTGTGGCGATTTTTCTTCTTATCCCCAACCTTCTAATTCACGTTTCTAGATACAAGTTATGTTAGGCTGAGAATTTGAGTTGTTAGAGGTGGGTTTTAGGACTTTTAAATTAGTATGTGTTGGTCAATGAAACGAGGACAATTAGTTTCATGTCAAATAGGCAAAAAGGGCTTTTGGCAGCTGTGGATGAGATCTTTCCAAATGACAAACACATATTGTTCTCTACATATATTAACAACTTTAAAGGGAAATGGTTTGGTGTGAAGATCATAAACCTATATTGGGCAGTAGTAAGGTCCTTAAAAGCTAAGGCATTTGAGAAAATTATGGAGGAAATAAAAAGTACGACTGTAGAGGCTTATGAATGGTTGATGAAGATTCCTACATGCCATGTCATTGACCAATAATATGACTGAATTTCTTAATTTGCATTTTATGAGACTGTTAAAGTATACCATGTCACCAATAATATAGCTGAGTCTTTTAATAATCTTATCAACAATTTTAGGAACAAACCCATTCTGCAATTGTTAGAGTTTGTGAGGAGGAAAATGTTGGGTCTTTTCAAAAGACGAGAGAGGAAGGCAATGGCTTGGCCTACACAAGTTCCACCTATGGTCGTCTACAAGAAAAATGAGGCGCAAAAGGCAAAATTGCACTTACATGTCATATGGGCTAGTAATGATGAATATGAGTTGTTGGATGAGACAAAAACAATTGTGGTACACTTGAACAACATCCACTGTGAATGTGCTCCATGGCAATTAAGTGGGATACCTTTTAAGCATGCCATGACAACCATCACACGTATGAGATTGGACCCCTCTGAGTTTGTTGACAAGAGTTTGACCAAGGCAATTTATCTCCTGACTTATAGTGGTATGATCCACTCTATACCAAACGAGTCAGTGTGGCCATAAATTGTAGTTGATATGGTGCATCCTCTATGAAATACCAGGAGATCTAAAAGTCCAAAAATGGCAATGAAGAGGGATGCTAATTAAGCTGTTGATAGGCCAAAAAGGTCTATGACACTTAGATGTAGGATATGCAAGGCCATTAGCCATAACAAGATAACATGTCCTAAGGCTCCTAGAATTACAAAAAGACAAAGAACTATGCATGTATTATTTTGATTTATTTCACCAAGTTGATTCAATTGAATAATAACAATTGGTTTTTATGTTCTGAACTTGGCAAAATGATGGAGAGCAGCAGCAACAACAACAATAAGAAGACCATGGGTAACAAGAGCAGCATGACCACCATGGACAGTAGCAAAAGCAGCAACAATAAGAGGTGTATAAGACCTCAATTTCTTTTGAAATTAGGTATATAAATTATGTTAGGCAAAAATTATGTTAGATTTTGATTTGTTATATTCAAATACAATTTTCTTTGGCAGTTTGCAAATTGTATACTGAATACAATGAATGGTTAGGTATACGTGAATAGGTATATCGATAGGACTGTGTCAATATGTTTTTGAGACACAACATATATATTATTGTCTACAAAAGTATTTAGTGCAACCCTTTTTAATTATGTGAATGGCCTAAAAGATGAAAAATGTAAAGCACCTAAATTGTTTAATAGGAGTTCAGTGGACTAGTTCCTAATTAATTAATCTTTCTGCTAAACATTTAAGCATTTATTATATTTTCATATTCATTACACATAATGCAAATACAACAATGTATATGCCAAAAAATAGCATATTTACAAGCATCATCATCTTCAAACCACCTTGCATTGCCTCTAAATTTTCAACTTTTACATTTAGTGATTTCATATCATTATGCTTACATATTTCAACTTCTTGATTGCATCCTCTTTTTTCTTCACTGTGTACATCATTAAGCATATTAAACTTCTCTTTATTTGGTGTCCAGAAAGTATAATAGTTGCATTTTTCATGAAGCAAAAAAAAAAAAAAAAGAGGATTATGTCTCCATTAACTTCACAATTTTCATTTGATGCTTGCATTTTCGCTGATGCATTTTAGAATTTGTTCTTCTGTGGCATTTTAAATTTTTGATATGGTTATGTGGTTGTGAATTTTATTTGGATATAATTGTAATGTCTCTGGAAAGTAAAAATGAGCAAGTTTTAAATATTTTTTGAAGGCTGGTGATAGGTTTTTAAAAGAATAGAGATGGACAAATTTTATTAATTGGAAAGGTGCAGCTAAAATTTCAACTAATTGTTGGGTTGCAATGGTTTAAGTGCATTTTCAAAAATTTGAATTGTTTTCAAATATTTTATTTCAACGGTTATATGAATTTAAGATATAAAGTTATTTAAGTCAATGTGTATGTCACATTAGAGATACATTACTTTTTTATGGACAAATTTTTTTATAAAAAAATAATTGAAATTTTTAAAATTTAAAAAATTGATTGTAATATAGCCAAATAAAAAAATAATGTATATAAAATTAACTCTATAAAAAATACATAAAAATATTATAAAATTACAAAAAATAAATCAAAATATGTATAGTCTCTGTGCGCAACACGTGCAAAAAAACTAGTGTGCATATGTATATATATATATTTTCTAAATTATGAAGGAAATTGGGTGCAAACCGTTTTTCGTCCACCTTTCTTTGTCTTTTTATGGTGTTTATATATTTTTTTTAGTCGAAAATAATTTTTTCTACCTGAATCATCGGAAGGAAGTCATTTTGCAAATATATATACAAAATGTTCAATTTTACCTTCTTTTTTTTAGTGGGGGCCATCGGTTAGAGTTTAAGGATCTTATAGTAAATTGACTTTCATTTGCAAAGCTGATATTCTTATTGGTTTGATTTGATGTGCACGATTGAGAAAGTGAATTGGTTTTATATAAAAAAAAATGTCTGATTTTTGGTGCATGAGTTAAAGGGTTTTATAGTAAATTATTAAATTGACTTTTTATTTATAGAAATGATAATTTTATCGATTTGATGTGCTCGGTAGAGAGTGAAAGAGGGTTCGCGTATGAGTATGGATGTTGCAGGTTTTGTGTTGAGAAACCTCTGATAGCTGTGAAAAAAGGTTGAAGAGAAAAACAAGATCAAAGCTTTGAATTTCATGTTCGAATTGTTCTAGCTGTGAAAAATTTTAAATATGCTTTCATAGTAAGTTAGTTTTATTTTTATTTTATATTTTAAATCTGTTTAAAATGGATGTTCTCTTTCTTTTTAAATATAATGTAATGTTATTGTTGTTTACTCTTTATTTTATCTATCAATGTTTTTTCTTTAAAAGAAGAAGAAAAAGAAAGAGTCAGACATGTTTGAACATAAATCAGAGGATGGAGCGAGCAAATAAGTGAAAGTTTGAAGCGGAGTGAGGTACTACGACGAATCCAATCTTTTGTGGTCTTTCACATTATCTTTTTGCACACCGTTTTGGTTATTTAGTTGCTGTATTATCTCTGTAAAGATAAAGTTGGGGTGTGGGTATTGCAGTGTGTCAGACTGAGAAACCAGATTTTTTTTTGCATATATCTAGGGATTTCACTTTTCAAGTTAGATAGGGAAAGAAAGAGGCAACTTATTGATTGTTTTGTTTGCACTGTTTTGTTAGTGGGTTTTTATGAGTGGATTATGGTTTTGTTCAGTATAGTTTTTGTTTTTGATTCTGTTTTTTTAAAAGTGTTTACTGTAAAAGCTAATTTTTACTAGTTTTGATAAAAAAGACTTCTGGAGGCCATAAATACTTTTAGAAAATTATCCAAACATTTTTAGAAACAACTTTTGAGCTTTAAAAGCTGCTTTTGGCTTCCCAAAAGCTATGCCAAACAGGACCGCATTTACTTTGTTTGTGGACGAAATTTGGTTCTCTTTGAGGTTGGTGTTTTATTAAGCTTTTTATTTTTTTATTGTTTTTATTTTTAAAAGCTGTTTAAGTTTTATATATGTTTTTGTTTTGGTTTCAAATGCGGAAAAATCTGAAATAAGTCCCGATTGAGTTTTTTTTTGGGTTGTTGATGATTAGTGTTTGGATCATATATTAATTTTTCAAAAAAAATTAATATTTATTTAAGATTAATTTTGGTATAGTTTTGTCCCACATTGTTTAGAGATGAAAATGCTTTGGATTTGTACTAAGTATAAATTGTGGCTCTAGTCCCACATCGGAAAGGGGACAAACATGTTTGAAAGTTTCATCTTTATATATAGAAGCTTCACCAATAGTTGGAGGACGGGCGCATCAACACAACTACAACATAGACAACTTAGTTTATTCTCATTAGTATTTACTTCGAGTAGTCAAGTGTTCATAGTTGTTCTTAGTTAACAATTTTATTTAAAAGTCCTTTGATCTGAAAGGCATTTGTAATCCTTTGATTATTTTGTTTTCCATAATTAATACAATCGTTTGACAGTTTGATTTAATTGGCACATATTTTATTTTTCTTTGGACTGTTTAGGTTCGAAGTGACACGCCCGCACACCTAGGAGACGACCAATTGTTGTGTTTTACACCAACATATATTTTGGCACGCCCGGTGGGACTGACAAGTTTTCAACTTAGAAGATGGTGCAGACTCGCTCGAAGAATCAGGCATCCGACACCCACGGCAGCATTAGCAGCCGAAACGTGTTGGAGGAAGTTGGAACGGGAAGGGAAGCTGGAAGAATTCCGGACACGACAAAAACGTCTACCCAGGATTCGATCCGGGAGCTTTCCCAGAAGTTGGAGACATACCAGGAGACCCAGCAGCAGATGTTGCAGGGAATCAAGGACTTGCTGCGCCAACAGGTGCATACGACTCAAATTGCGTCGAATGATGCAAGGCCGACTAACGACCAGGAGGAACAACAGGTGCAGGCCTTTCAAGCCGTACCTACTGGTAACTCGCCAAGAACTGAGGCACCGGCCTTTCAAGCTGGGTCCAGTGGACACGATGTAAGAGTTATGATCGAATGACAAGTTCAGCCTTACATCCCCCCACCGGCTCGGAACAATGTTCAAGCCGGGGGGCAAGTTGATAACCAAGGCCAGACCGTGAGGGATGGTCGAGAAGAACAAGTGACACAAGCTTTCCAGGCTGTACCCAACGTACATGGAGGAAGAGCAGATGTCCAGCCACACCAGAACCTTCCAGCGCGGAATCAGATTCATGGCGGGGGGCATGCGGAGCATTTTGGACAGAACTTCAGGATTGGACACTATGATGCTCATGCCTACCAAGCGGACTTCCACGCCCCGGCAAGGAGGAACAGACCGAACTGGATGAACCATGGCCAAGGCATGGATCGGGAGGTTGTTGAGACCATCATCCAAGAGATGATGGGTCCTGCATTCAGAAGAACTGGACGACCGTCTTATAGGAGGCCGTACCCAGACTCTTTCAACCGGATTGAATTTCCCAGGGGATTCAGGTTTCCTGATTTCACCCTATTTTCTGGCGAGGAAAGACAAACCACCGTGGAGCATATAGGCCGCTTCACTATCCAGTGCGGAGAAGCAGCGGCCAATGACTTCCTAAAGCTGCGTTTGTTTGCTAATTCTTTGACAGGTCCAGCTTTCACGTGGTACATCAACCTGCAGCCAAATTCGATCCATAGCTGGCAAGAATTGGAGCAGAAGTTCCACGAATAATTCTACAAGATTGAGCCAGAAATTTCCATGGCAGACTTATCGCGTCTGCGTCAGATGGATGGAGAGTCGGTGCAATTATTCATAACCCGATTCAAAAAGGCGAGGATCAGATGTCATCTGGATATACCGGAAAGGGAGTTCGTCAAATTAGCACAAGGTGGATTGAGCTACAAGCTTCGGAAGAAGTTTGAGGTGACAGAATTCCATGACCTGTTCGAGTTGGTGTCTCGAGCCACTCGTTATGAAGGTATTCTGAAGGAAGAGTACCAAAGGAAAAACTCATCCAAAGGGTCATACTACAAGGACCCGAATACTAAAATTCACTTGGTCGAAGCTGAGGACCAAGAAAATGAGGATGGAACAATTGAGGTGGATGCGGCAGAGGTAGTAGCTACACATCCATATGTCTGCAAAGCTCTTGCCAAACCAGTGAGAAGCCAGAAAGTTCCACAGCTGGTAATGAACGCAAGAAAGAATCATGCGGAACCAGAGAAGGTTTACAGTTTTGACATCTCCAAAGCTAACCAGATCTTTGACCATTTGTTGGCCGACAAGGTAATCAAATTACCTGATGGCCATATTTTGCCTTCAGCGGAAGAGATGAAGAAGAAGTCATACTGCAAATGGCATGGCATGTGGTCACACCAGACCATTAATTGCGTAGTCTTCTGGAATACTATCCAAACCTTGATTGAGAAGGGGACACTGAAGTTCCCAGAGAAAGGAAAAGAGATAATGGAGGTGGACAGCAATCATCCCGTCGGCCGAAGCAAACATGGTTTCGGCCAATATTTCAGACTTGACAAAACCCAGAGTTCGGATTGATTTACGACAAACGTCATCCGGAGAAATTTGGAAGAGAGACGTCAAGTTTAGAAGGGAGTATTCGGCCGAAAAGGCCGAATCTTCTTCTAAGGTGCTTTGTACACGGTGTAAGCACGTGGTTGAGGATAGGAAAATAAAGCGTCTGGCTAGGAATCAGAGCTGCGACATGACAAAGCCAACACTAGAGAACCACAACCAGAATTCTGTTTTCCAACGTCTTGGACCGAAGTTGCGGAACGGACCGGTGAAGCTTGATCGACACCGGGGGGGGGGGCAAGTTGAGCCCAATTTACAAGTCACCTTTTCCAGAAATCATCCGACAAGATTGGTGTCGGATAAGATCGAGAAGCCAAGAACTTTTCAGCCGCCAATTACCGAGGTAGATCGTTGGTACCGAATTGGACATAGATTTTATCAACCACCTACCAAAACTCAAAAGAGGCGGATGCAGTGCCAACATGCTGTGGCAAAGAGGTCGGTTGAAGGAACAAAGATTCATGAGAAGTTCATCGAAAAACGGCCCATAATGATCCAACTGGAAAACAACAAAGAAGATAATGTGTTGAAAGAGTTGGAGTCACACCTCTGTGGTACGGAGGGAAGACCTGAAAATCTGAAGAAGTTGGCTACAGCTTCAGCTCAGAATGTCATCACTTTATCCAAAGCTTCGGGACCAAAAAAGCACCATAGTGTTTGGGTCAAGAAGCAAAGCGCTGAGATGATCTCATGCTTGAGAGACTTGGATGAGGATGTAGTGGACGAGGACATGATAGTTTCCTCAACTGACAAAGCTTTAACAGTTAAATTCGGAACAATGGACGAAGTGGCCATCAACATGATTGCAATTTTGCCGTTGACGTTTGAAGCTCATCCCAACCAGGTTAGTGTGATTGAAGGAGATGTCGTCGAAACTGGAGATGGCAGGGCAGAAATTGTAGAAGGGCCTAAGTATTCAAGGAAAAAATCCATTCAATCTGGTTCCCAACAAATAGTGTTTGAAAAGCCAACTGAAGGGATGGCGCAACATTTGAAACCTTTGTACATCAATGCTCACTTTGATGCAGTACCTATTAATAAGGTTTTGGTAGACAATGGAGCAGCGGTAAATATCTTGCCCGTTTTCATGTTAACCAAGCTATGTAAAAGTGAACATGATCTCGTCCCAACTGATTTGACAGTCAGTAACTTCCAAGGAGGAATTACTAAGGCTAAAGGAGTTTTGCCTATAGAGATTACTGTTGGGGGAAAGTCTACCATGAGTGCATTTTTTGTGGTAGAGTCCAAATCCAGCTACAATGCATTACTAGGGCGGGATTGGATTCATGCAAGCTTGTGCGTACCGTCTTCTTTACATCAGACATTATGGTTTTGGAAAGGTAAAAAAGTTAAAGAGGTTCAGGCCGATAGCCAGCCTTTCTTAGTCAGTGCCAATGCAGTTGAGGCTTGGTACTATGAAGAGGAAGTTGGTCTTGTCCAATTTTTTGGCAACAATAAACATGGCCGTCCTGCAGGGGTTACGGCCTGGAAGGATGTCAGGGTGCCTCATAAAATGGTGAAAAAGGTTTGTGATGAGTTGGCACGACCAACAATTGCCCAGATGTCAAAGCTGAACACAAAAAATTCCAATGAATGTACACCATAATGAAGATGGGAAAACGATGGCGGTCCATACCACTATCAGGAAGCTTGTGGCGTACATGGCAGAAAAGAAGTTGGAAAATAATTCGGCCATTGATTTGGCCGAGTGTATCATGGAGGATGACTCTGGGGTTGAATTCGAATTCATCTTTGATGATATCCAATTGGCACCTAAAAAGATGGATGACTCCACGGCCGAGGTTCAAGATCCATTGCTAGAAGTAAATTTAGGAACTGATGAAGATCCTCGGCCTACTTTTGTAAGTAGTCTTTTGGAGGTTGAGCTGCGAGCCAAAATCATTGAGCTTTTAAAGGAGTTCAAGGATTGTTTTGCTTGGAATTATCATGAGATGCCTGGTTTAGACAGGAAGTTGGTGGAACATCGTCTACCAATTAAAGAAGGATTTCGGCCATTTAAGCAGCCACCAAGGAGAATGTCACCAGAGGTCATGCTAAAGGTGAAGGAGGAAATAGAGAGACTGGTCAAAGCTGGATTTATCCGGACGGCTCATTATGTAGAATGGTTGGCCAATATAGTCCCAGTTATGAAGAAGAATGGGAAGCTCAGAATATGCATTAACTTCTGGAATTTGAATTTAGCTACTCCCAAAGATGAATATCCAATGTCGGTAGCAGATTTATTGGTAGACGGGGCAGCTAAGCATGAGATTCTTTCCTTCAAGGATGGACACTCCGGATATAACCAGATTTTTATTGCAAAGGATGATGTTTCCAAGACTGCTTTTAGATGTCCCGGTGCAATTGGAACGTTCGAATGGGTCGTTATGCCTTTCGGTTTAAAGAATTCGGGAGCCACTTATCAGAGAGCGATGAATACAATATTCCATGACATTATCGGACACCTCCTAGAAGTTTATATTGATGATGTCGTGGTGAAATCGGATGTTCGGCTAGATCACGTTGCCGATTTGAGGAAGGCATTTGAGCGGATGGGGAAGCACAAGCTGAAAATGAATCCTCAAAAGTGTGCATTCGGAGTGTCGGCAGGAAACTTTCTAGGCTTTTTAGTTCATCAAAGAGGCATCGAGGTTGATAAAAATAAAGTTCGGGCGATCGTGGGAGCCAAACCTCCTCAGACTAAAAAAGAATTGCAGAGCCTTATTGGGAAGATCAATTTTCTTAGAAGGTTCATTTCAAATTCGTCTGAAAAAATTCAAGCTTTTTCAGCTTTATTGAAGTTGAAAGATGAAGATGAATTTAGATGGGAGAGTCATCATCAAGAAGCATTCAACCGCATTAAAGAGTATTTGGCCAGTCCACCTGTTATTATGCCTCCTCGTAAAGGCCAGCCACTCAAACTTTATATCTCAGCTGTAGAAAACTCTATCGGATGTTTGCTAGCTCAGGACAACGAGCTTGTGAAAGAACAGGCAGTATATTACTTGAGTAGAGTCCTCATGTCAAACGAGTTAAAATACTCTCCAATTGAGAAATTATGTCTAGCATTGTATTTCGCAGCAACAAAGTTACGGCATTATATGTTGCCGACTATAGTAATCATCATTTCCCAGACCGATCTTATCAAATACATGTTGTCAAAGCCTATCATCAGAGGACGGATTGGAAAATGGACAATAGCTTTGTCAGAATTTACTTTCAAATATGTGTCTCAAAAGGCGATGAAAGGTCAGGCCCTAGCAGATTTTTTGGCCGACCACCCTTGTTTGAAAGTAGAAGGAGAGAAGGATCCGGTCGAGATAGCTTTAATTTCTCTTACACCATGGAAGTTAAGTTTTGACGGATCGAGAACTCTTACTTCAGCAGGAGTGGGGATTGTCATAGAATCTCCAATGGGGAGAAAGACAAAATTTTATTTTCAGCTCACTTTTGAATGTTCAAATAATCAAGCCGAGTATGAAGCTTTGATNATTGATCATCGGTTTGGAAATATTGAAGGAAATGGGGGCATCTAAGGTTGAAATAATAGGCGAGTCACTTTTGGCTTTGAAACAATTGACTGGTGAGTATCAATGTCGTAGTTAGGCTTTATCACCATACTACATGGTAGCTGATTAATTGGTCCAAAGTTTAGACGAAGTGGTATTTCGGCATATTCCGCAAGAATTGAATTGGGAGGCAAATGAGATGGCCTAGATTGCTTCAAGAGTTCATATGCTAGAAGAGTTGACGAAAAGGATCATCAGCATACAAAAGAGGGATCTTTCATCATTACAGGAGAGGAATGTGACAGGAGGCATCTCTTGTATCGAGATTGATGAAAATGATTGGAGATTTCCATTGGTAAAGTACTTGGAGAATCCAAGCCAAAAAAATTAAAGGAAAATTCAGCTAAGAGTGGTGAAGTATGTCTTATTTGATAAAGAGTTGTACAAAAAAGGACAAGATGACTTGCTTTTGAAGTGTTTGGGCAAACACGAGGCAATGTTAATGATGGCTGAAGTGCATGAAGGTATTTGTGGAGCACACCAAGCTGGAACAAAGATTAGGTGGTTGATCAGGAGACATGGCTATTATTGGCCAACTATCCTATCTGATTGCATCAAGTATGCCAAAGGGTGCACAGCTTGCCAACGTCACAGCCCAGTACAGCACATTCCGACCGTCCTTCTCAATCCCATAGTTAAGCCCTGGCCATTCCGAGGATGGGCTATGGATTTGATTGGAAAAGTGTATCCTCCATCTAGCAAACATCATACATTTATCATCGTCACCACTGATTACTTTACTAAATGGGTTGAAGCATGGCCGATGAACTCAGTAAGTCAAGTTGATGTGATCAAATTCATCAAGAAAGACATAATCCATAGATTCGGTATACCAAAATCCATCACCGCCGATCGTGGAATGGTATTTACCGGTGAAGCGGTGGAATCATTCACCAAAGAAAATGGGATAAAGTTAACCCATTCTACCCCATATTTTTCCCAAGCTAATGGTCAGGCTGAAGCAACGAATAAAGTTTTGAAGGGGATTCTTGAAAATATGGTGGATGATAATCCAAGAAAATGGCATGATTTATTGTCAGAAACCTTTTGGGCATATAGAATGTCAAAAAGGTCAGGAACCGGCACAACGCCGTTCGCCTAGACATATGGGCATGATGCGGTTATGTCAATGGAGGTGACGATTTGCGCATTGCTCAGAAAAATAATCTTACCCCAGCTGAGTATACTGAGGCCATGATGCAAGAGATAGAAGAACTTGATGAAGTGAGATTGGCAGCGTTAGATCACCTCCAAATACAGAAGAAATATGTGGCATGTGCATACAACAAAAGAGTCTGTTTCAAAAGTTTCGGTGAAGAGGATCTAGTGTGGAAGGCAGTACTGCCTATTGGATCAAAAGATCCAAGATATGGAAAATGGTCTCCTAACTGGGAAGGACCTTTCACTATTGCCGGAATAGTAGGAAAATGTGCATATCAACTCCAAGATGTCGACGGATCAAAACACTCAAATCCAATAAATGGTCGCTTCTTGAAAAAGTACTATCTGACTAGCTGGGAAGCTCGTGAAATGCTAGAAATTGGAGATACTTCGCTTAATTAGAGTTAGATCCATTTGCGTTGTAATTTTGTTTGATAAGTCAATAAAGTTAGGCCGAGCCAGTTATTAAAAAATTCATTTAGTTTGATTAGTTGGCCAATCTAGGCCGCTAGTTATTTATTTGTCCTTTTGTCGAGTTGGAGTAACTTAGACTGAAGTTTGAATGATAGTTATTTTCTTTAACATGGATTTAACACAAGTGCGACAGATTCAAGCCCGATGCCGAAAGTTCACTGCTAATTTCTAAAAAATAAATGTGATTAAATTCAGCAGTGCAATACTTGAAGTCAAATAATATATAAAAATGTCTGAGTAAACTATTTATCTCTAAATGCTTCATAAAAGGTTTTCTTCAAGTTATCCCATGTGCATTACAACGCTGAATTATCTCTTCGGCTTGTGATTTATTGCTCCTGGCTACTTTAGTTTCTTCCTTGGTGCGAACAAGCCTCTCTCTGATGGAATGAGCCTCGGTGGACAATTGCTTGGCACGATCGACTTTTTCCTTAAAGTTAGCTTATGCAATTGATAGTTTTTCTTTCAACCCTTTGATTTCAATTGCTAGAGCGGTGGCTTCTTTTTTCTATGCTGAATGATCAGCATGCAACGAGGCAAAGTCAGTCTGGAAGGTAGAAAATGAAGTAAAAATGGTCTCGGCCTCCTCGATATCACATCGTGCAGACAAGAAAGAGTCCACGTCTTGATCAAAAGAAGCATAAAATTCAGTGACACAAGAACGGAGATTGTCATCAACTAATGAAGTTTTGCAGAGAATTTCAAACGATGTGAGTAGTTGGCTTCGGATGTCATCTTCTGTAAGGACGTCGAATTTTGATTTAAAGAAGTCGCTGACATAGTTTAGTGCTTGTTGAACTGTATCAGTCTCAGCGTCATCTGAATCGATCTCGTCGACAGTAGGAATTGCTACAGCAGGAGTAGGAGGGATTGGTTCAAGCAATTCTTCGACGTCAAGAAAAGTATCATCTCCAAGATCAAGCTCGTCCAGAAATGTTATATCTTCATGTGTTATATATGATAAGTATGAGCTACCATCAACTAAACAACATGGAGTGTTAAGCAAAAGAGTACCTTTGAGTTGTTCTTTAAATGATCCTTTATGACGGAAAGCAAGGCTGAAAAAGATGCATTACGCACCAAAATCACCTCAGAAGGTGTAATCAAAGGAGAAGATGAGTTATTGCCCAATGTTTGACTGACCTGTCAGAATCCAAAAGAAATTCGTTGAAACAAACTGGCATGCACAACTAAAAGAATAAACTGAAGATGGCGTACCTCTTTTGTAACAACATCAGGGCATAAATCTTTTGTCGAAGACAAATCACCACAAGGAGACAATGCAATGGTCATTTGGTCCTCGAAGGTGTGATCTGGATTTTCTTGGTTTGGACTGATAAATATATTACATCTTTTCTGTTTCTTAGAAGGAGTCTCAGGCGAAATAGGTGATTCTGCAGAAGAGACTGTTGGAATGTTAACCTAAACACATTGAGCAGATAACTAGTTTGACATAAGGGACCTACCGTCATTTGAGGTCTGGCATGGAGAAAGAGGTAGTGACAGATCAGCTGGAAGAAAAGAACAAACTTCAGAAGCTTTAGTAGTAGGATCGTGTTTGGAGAAAACACGTGTGGCTACATCTTTGGCAGGGCACCAAAACATGGAGTGAGTAATTTTTTCTCACCATTCATCAAAATTTCAAGTCACATTGGGATTGTACTTCAAATGAGTCTACTTGAAAGAATAACTATATCGTTTGAATGCAACATTGCATTTTTCAGAATCATCTATTATAGAGAAGGATGGTCGATGAATAGAGCATCGATTGAATGAAGACACCCATAGCACAGGGACAACTTGACAAAGCCCAAATTGCCGAGCAACAAGGTTCGGGCAGTAAATTTCCACGCCACATTGATTGGATTTAAACCTTCGGCTAAAAGGAAGATCTCGGTTAAGTAATATGCTAGACCAAACTAATTTTAGTGACTTCATCCTTGGAAGGTTGCTTTCTATGCTTGGATCAGGTTTAAATGTCGAGTCCAGCTAGGGAGTAAGGAATGAATATTTGGTTGGCTCAGTAAATGCTTCTGAAGCCCTACGGTTGGTGGAGTAAAAGAAGTCAAAGCAAGCCGTGGCGGAATGACCCAACAAGCCCATATGTAGAATTTGTTGTCCTATAAGAGTATTGGGCCAGCTAGTTGTGAGAGAAGGCCTCTTCTCTGGGAAATAAGCATGGAGCCAAAGCTGCAATATCCAAAGGGGACCAGAATGGTGAGGATCCATATTTGACTTGACAACATTGTTTATTCTACGGTATAGATGGCCAAGGACGAGCGATCCAAATGCATATAGTGAGCTAGATGCGAGAGCTTTAGCTATGTGGATATATCATTTCGTTACCTGCACTAAAGCTACAGAAAAGATGTACCTACATAGCCACATAAAGAGGAAGGCAAGATGTTCTCTTTCTGAGGGTGGATCATCTTTCCCACGGAGTGTTTTTAGGAAATAACAATAAGATAATTCCTACTTTGGGAATTTAGCTTCTTCATAACATGGTAGTCCACTTTGAGTCTAGGGAGTAACTGAAAGGAGTTCACCTTGAGGTCTGATGCCAAGGAGAGCTGCCAGATCCAACAAGGTGGGTGTCATCATGCCGAACCAAAAACTGAAAGTATTGGTGTCTGAAGACCAAAAGCATAATGCAGGGGCAAAAAGACCTTTGTTACATGGAATGTTGAGATAAGACCGACGTATCACACCATAAATTCCATACTTCCGCCAGGTGTCGCCGTAATGAGGATCCAAGCGATCAACCCATGAGATCCAATCTGAAGGCGTCACATGCCATGACTTGAAAGGCTTAAGGTTTTTCCACTTAGTCCAGTCCAGGATTTTCGAAGAGAACAGTAAAGTTTTGTCTGGTCGGGATTGAAATATAAAATCCACTTCTTGAGGCATTTTGTTTTTGAATCGAGGTCCAAGGCTAAATTCTTTAAAAAGCGAATTCCTTTCATTCAAAATTCTATCATCCACGGCATCCTGGAAACGTCTGATGGCGTGTTCAAGCTGTTCCATGTACGGAAGTTTACTTTTGTCAGTAGCCTGCAAACAAAGTCATTCGAGTTTTTGTTTGAATAATGATTTGACTAAGTGCGTTTAGCAGTTTAAAGTAATTCATACACAAGGCTGACAGTGCATCAGGAGCCTCTTTATTTTGAATTTTTTGACCTTGGTAGGGTTTGGTCCTCATATTTGCAATTAAAGTAAAAAAAATCGATTGAGTAAAATATATATATATGTATATTTTGCATTGTTTTTTTATTTGTGTGGGAGAAATATGCAATTGCATGCAGGTTTTCCAGCCATGAGCCCTAGTCCAGCACTGGTCCAGCAAGTCCAGCTCGCCAGTGTTGTAGCCCCTAGTCCAGTTCCGGTCCAGCAGCCTTTGGTCCGCGCCCATGTCCAGCAGCTCCAGCAAGTCCAAGAAGCCCGCGTGCAGCCCAGCAAGCCCGCTCCATCACCACAGTCCAAATCCACAACTCAGCCCAAAAGCCCATCCGCGTACAGCAGCCCGTCTAAGCCTCTGGTCCGTAGCCCGTGCCTGTTTCGCCAGGCCCCCCACGCCCACGATCCATCAAGTCCAGCCAGTAGTTAAGCCCGCTTTCCGCTCCCCAAGCTCGCATGTCGCGCCCAGTTTCCCAGCCCAGCTGCAGCAGCCAAGGCTCGGGTCTAGCCGGCTCCTCGTCAACCTTCATTCAACCCGCATCCGTGCCCATCCTGCCAAGCCCACTCTGCATCAGCCTGGTTGTATGCTCCGGCCTGAGTCCAAGCACCAAGTTTCCAGTAAGTCCAGCAGCGTCCAAATTCCCAAGCACTGTAGATTGTCTTCTCCACGCTTCCAACTGGTTCAGACGCACTTTGTGGGATTTCTACTAAGTTTTCTCCAGCACCACCACAACGGAATCAACCGCGCCACCACTACAAAACCAACCGTGCCCCACTGTTAACCCAGTTTGGCTCACCGTGCACTCAACCTCACTGTCAAACGTTGGTACTGTCTGGTACTCCAGATCACCGAACATTCTTTGGCAACAAGGGCTGTCGTCTGCATTTGCGTGGAAGAACACAAGGAAGGATTTGCTCGGGTATATCCAAGTTTAATGTGGAGTTTTTTGTATCAAAGAACAGAAATAAAAAAAATAAAAAACCCAAAGAAATGTGGCAGTGAAACATGGCATATGCATGAGTACAAGCAACAAATTATATATCATATATGCATGAGTATAGTTTTGTTCCCTTACCAAGGAAGGTGGCAGCAAGTTTTGAGTACTTGGAGATCACTGCAAATAAAAAATGCGAACATAATTTAGAACACAGATGTCGGCTAGGTTGTGAAGTGATACATATATATGTATACTCTATTTTGGAATTAAGGGTTGGCAAAGAGAATAAAAAAAGGACAAATACGGTTTGGAAGTTTGATAAAATAAATAAAAAAATTTACCTTGATTTTGACGTTGAAGTAAGAGAATACTTTCAATTAGATTTTTCAACATCAATTATCAATTTGCGCTGCAAAGAAAAATACCCTACATTGAGTGTTGGAATGAACTAAAATTGGTCATAAAGCTTGAGCAAGGATAAAAGTGAAACCAAACTTACTTGTTGGACTGCAAACGAAGAGGGTATTCTACGGTAAGTGTTAGTGGCATGTGTGTGCGGCTAGGGTATTATCAATGGTTGTGTCAATAAGATTAAATATATGGAGGCTACAATTTTTAGTTAAGTGGAGGATTGCCAATCTTTTTTGGAAAGAAATATATTTTCTGGGATATATTATTATAATCGATTGAAATTTGGCAAGAGGAACATAATTTACAATTTGCCAATTTTGAAGTGCTTATGGTTGGAAAGATGCAAATCACTAAATCTTTGATGGTGCAGATAGTTTTCATGATAAATTATATTTACAATACGAAGAATCAATTTTGCTTTGCAATTTTGTCAACAAAATTATAAAGCAAAGGGGGCAATGTTTAGACCATATATTTGAATTTTCTAAATTATTATTTTTATTTATTAAAAATATTAATTTTTGAAAATAATGGAATTATACTTGTCCCACATTGTTTAAAGATGAAAAAATGATGGAAGTTGTGCAATTATAAATGTTTGATTTGGAAGTTGAAATGAGGAGGAGTCTCACATCGGAAGCGCATGAAGCATTTTAGAATCTCTTTTCTTATAAATTCAAGTTTCTTTAATTTTGGAAAAAAACTCGCGCATCAACATACATCAGAAACATAGACTACTTAGTTTATTTTCGTTAAAATTTATTTTGAATAGTTAAGTGTTTTAATTGAAAATTTTATTAAAAGTCCTTTGATCTAAAAGACATTTGTAACCGTTTAATTATTTTGTTCTCAGTAATTAATATAATCGTTTAATTTAAGTCTGATATTAATTGGTGCACATTTTATTTTTCTTTGGACTATCATAGATTCGAAGTGGCACGCTCACACACTTGAGATAACTGATTATTGTGTTTTACACCAACAAGCATATAACTAGAAGACAGCTTTTGATTACATTTTCTTTTAAATTTTGAATAGATTATACTTGCTTAATATTGTACTCTTATACCCTTTTTTTTTTTGTAGTAATAGGAGCAATAGACAATTATATTTCTATTTTCTCGATTAGATGAAGCAAACAACGTTATCAATATGTTCTTGTACTCTGTCGTTTATTGTTAGATTTCTTTTGAAACGCTTAATTTAACTTTTGTTATTGAGCAGAAGCAAACGAGGAAAAGTTCCATAATTAATGACAAAAACCTTACATTGAGCAAATTTGCTGGCATTTTGTAGTTTTAAGTCTACTTTCTTGTTTTGCTAGCTAAAACTAGTTGGCTTGGATAGACAGAGAACAGACCCTTCCCTTTATGGAGTACGCTCTCTTCCATACTCAAGTTGGTAAGTTTTTTGTTAGAGCTGTTTGTGATACAAATAATTGCTAAATGAAAAAATATAAGTTCAAGAATTTTTTACGTTTGGTTCATTGCATTAGAACACTATATAGGATAATATAATACATAGTAGCTAATACAGCGTTTGGGGCATTTTTAAGAAACTTAATGTGTGGATTACATCATACATGAGAAGGCCCATTATCCATGCTACACGGGAAAAATAATACACAACTCCAAGGGTTACCGTATTAGATGAGAGAGAGAACACCAGAAGAGCCGACCATCTGCGCCAACCGGCATCTCTATCAATTTTAAAAATTAAAAGTTAATTAAAAACATATTTATCAATTTAAAAATTACAAGATAATTGTCAGACGCTTTAAAAATTAAAAATCAACAGTTTAAATAAATCTAATATATATACACAACCATATTACTGGAATAATCTAGTTTATTTATTACACATGAGGGTGTAGCCCATGTGGTAGAAACCAGTTCACTCATCACAACTGTTTACAGGAGTTGCAGGTTTGAATCTTGGTAGCCCCACATTACTCATATGTTCCTCTCTTCACGAAGGGGTGAGGGGTTCCAGCGATACGGGCCGCCAGTAGCGGACTTCCATGATCTTGCAAAGACGCCTGGTTTGACTTTCTCGCTAGATCCCTCTTAGGCCATGACCCCGCTATGGGTAGGTCCTTTTTTCTAGCCAAAAAAAAAAANCTGGAATAACCTAATTTATTTATTTATTTTCTAATTTATAAATTAAAATATATAATCTAAATAAGGCCATTCGTACAAATTATTAAATATCACATCAATTGTTCAATGACCAGACAAATTCTCATCCGATCAAGACCACAACCACCACTTTCTTCCCTTTAGATCCGACAAGTTCCAGAGGGACTCAAGCGATTGTTGCTTTTGGTCTCTGTTTTCTTTTCTGCTCTGTTTCAAAGAGGAAGAGACTCGCACTTGAACCCTCTTGACAATAGCCTGCTGTTAATTGGAGACCATTGTCTCGATCTTCTTCAGCACAAATTTCTCATTCGAGTTTTGGGACAAATTTCTTCGGCTGGTAAGTTTTTGAGCCCTCGATTCTGAGCTAATTTTTACTACGTATTTTGTGCTTAGTTTCATAACTCGTGTTAATTTTCTTAGAACAACATATATAGGTTTTATCTTAATTCTGATTTGCGAAGTTCTTTTATGTTTTATTAATTTTTTTTTGGATTCCGCAATTTCCACTTTTGCCTCCTTCGTACTAGTGGCTTAGCTGCATTTAGTTTCCCTTTCTAACGGTTTGACCATGGTGAGGGACCATTTCGGTTCTTGGGTTGAATTTTGTTTGTCAAACTAATTTGTCTGCCGCCTAAGAGTTTTTAAGTTTTGTTGAATCTGCTGGTGGTACAGAGTTGGGAAATGATATTGATGTGTATTTTCTATGTCGAAGTCAATTTTTCTATATACTTGTGCTCTTGTGTTTGTGTTCTTGATTTTCTTTTAGCAGAATGAAACTACTTTGGTAATGGTAATACTCTCTCCTTATAAGTGTTAGAATTTTTTTCCATCTTCTACCAAAGCACATGACCTAGGGGAAATCTTTTACTAGATTTTTTCACTTAATTATTTTTTTTTGGTGAATAATAGTAGATGATTTTTTTTTGTATTTATTCTTTGGTTACTTTAAAGGAAAGACTGCCATGTATAAGACTATGCGGCACAGTTGACGAAAGCTAAAAGTTTGATAACTTAGTTTTGTTGTCGAGTATTCAAGATAAAGACCTACCAGTATATTGCAGCTTAGTTCAGCTATGGAGCACGTTAAGGTTTTCTTTCTGTTGGTATTGGTATATATGCTTATGAAAAGTTTAGAAAGCATCAAGATATCAAAAAATCTTCTTCTTCTTCTTTTCATTCTTTCCCTTTTATGCTTTGGTCATTTTTTTATTATAATTTTTGGTGGTTGAATTGTTAGATTTTTGTTTATGTTCAGGCAAATGGAGGTTAGGAATGACATGCAGAGGGCTTACTGTTGCATTGCTCAAGTAAGTTGTGAATATCTTTTGCTTTGTATACACTCGAGTCGAAACAAATTTGGTTGTGCATAAAAATAATTTCGATATATTTTAATATAGTAGTGTTCTGCCACTTTCAATTTACTTGTGATTGCCACGGAGTTACAAGTTAGTTGATAATTACCTTTTAGGAAAAGAAAAAAAAAAAAACTATGAATTAAAATATGATTTCTGCACATTTTAGGAGGTTATTGGATAAAGTTGACTTTATTTTTATGATTCATGCCATACTTTTCCCTTCAAACTTAAATTTGAGGTTTATTGTGGTTTTTAAGGTTGGTGCAGATTGGGAATCTTGTGCTGCTTCTCCTATGGCATATTCTTCATTTTATTGTCAGCATATTCTACTTTGTGCTGGGAATAGCTCGTGTGACTGAAAGCTATTTTATTTCTAGTGGCTTCCTAAAGAAATACAAATCGTTAAATTTGGGCAAGCTACGATACCTGGCCATTGTTATAGAAAGTGAAGAAGCATACCAAACTTTACAAGTTATTGAGCTTTTACTGTGGCTGGGAGCTATTGGTGTGAAGAGTGTGTGCCTGTATGATAAAGAAGGTAAGGAGCCTTGTTGAAACTAATTGATGATTGACATATTTCAACTATTGGTATTAACAATTTTTTGATGTTCATTGGGATCTTGTTACATATTATTTTTTGATATCTGATGTCTAGGAGTGATGAAGAAATCGAAGCAAGCCATCTTGGAGAAATTGAACAATGCAGTAATATTTGAGGTGCTATCATCTATCTTCTGTCCTAGAAAAGTTTCTTTTGTTCCTGGGCTAACCACTGTGCATCAACAGGAATCACTTGCATTTGGATGTCGCTTGGCATGCTTAAATGATCATTCTTTTCTGATATATTCAAAATTTCACGTGGCTTTATTATGTTAAAATGTCTTTTCTCTTTTGAAAAAAATTTCTAGCTCACTTTACAGTCTTATTGGATTTCTGGTATAGGTCGGTCCCCTAGGGCCTGAGGGGAGACATTGTGATACTTCATTTAGAAATCTTTACATGTCCTTAGATTTTCTTGTTTGAACTGCTATGTCATTTATTGAACTGCACATGATTTAGCCTATCCCCAAGTAATGTAAAATAACCATTTTTTTGAGCAGTTTTTGGTTTTTTTTGTTCTTACTTGTTAAATACTTGTTATACTTGTATAAGTTGTATTGTCTTCACAATGGACATTTACTTCATGGGATTATCAACATGGTGCCAACAGTATAACCAACTTATTGTTCATTTCATGTAGGAGGCTGGTGAAAATGATAAGCTTGTTGACCCCAACCATATGAATTTGGAATTTGCTTCATTCTCTGATGGAAAGGAAGCTGTGACTAAAGCAGCTAACTTACTTTTCATGAAGTATTTGAAATTGGATAAGTTGCCTGGAGACCAGGAGGAGCAAATATTTACAGAACCTAACATGGCTGAGGCACTAAATGCTATTGGTATGTTATGTGTAATGTGTTAATAATTTATACTTTCGGTTACACTGATTCGTATATGACCTTAAAGGTTTTAATGTTCTTGTTTTAATAGGTTGCAGAGGGGCGGATCCTGACCTCCTTTTAGTTTGTGGACCTGCAAGATGCCACCTAGGTTTCCCTGTATGGAGGATTCGATATACTGAGATTGTGTGAGTTTTCTGAGTTTTCTTACATAATGGGTGATGATTTGGTTATAAATCATTCTGTGTACTTCCACCTGGTAAGTGGTAAATATTTCATACCGAAAAAATACATTGACGGGAACTAATAAAATTTAGTGATCAATTAGCTAGCTGTCTAAAGCTCAATGTTATTGTATATGAAATCTGCTTGACCAAATTTGCTGTCTCTCTATTCGTCACAAATTTGTGTTCCGGTTGACTCAAATGTAGTTTACTCTGCATGTATCATCTTACACTTAGCTGCATAGTATAAAGTCAACTTGGGGCAGTTCTTTAACCTTTTTCTCCTTTGGAAGAAAGTTTTGGGTGGGATGCCTGCTATATTTTATCTGCTTACAGGAGCCTTGAAGAGGGGGGAAAAAAAAAAGTGGGATTTACAGGGGCATTTAGAATTTATTTTATCTGCTAGACGGACTGTTTGAGCTGGCTACATATGCAATAATTAGGTGTTTCTTAATGGAACTTGAAATAAACCTTGTTGCAATTTGCATGTAGCTTGCAAATATGTTTCAACGTTAGTACTTTCAGATTCCTAATATTTTCTTCCTAGTTTCTTGTCTAATTTTGGTAAATATATCAGAATAGCTTTTGAGTTAATATCTATATCCTTCATTATGTGAGTGGCTATTATAATGTTTGAGAACCTTATCTCCTTTTGTCCTTCACTTCTTTGTTTTGTGCAAATGTTTCTCTATTTTTAGATTTGGGGATTCTAGTGTTCTGAACTTTGCCTAATGTCTGGGACATATTTTCTTTTCTTGAACTGATTTAACCCTTTTTTCGTTTTACAGACATATGGGACCATTAAAGTCCATGAGATATGGCTCCCTAATAAAAGCCATTTACAAGTTTACAAAGGTACGCCAAAACTATGGTAAGTGGTTTTCATTGCTGATGTGTAATTTTCATTTCTTGTTATAATAGGAAAGTGTATTAATTCATTTTCATTGTAAAACTATGTTATTAGCTTCTTTTTCATTTTCTTTTATTATTTAGTATTTATTTTTATAAATATTTATTCCACCAATTGCTTTTAAAATCCATGGATGAATTTCAAAATAAGATCGGAGTTTTTATTTTTGGCATAAAAATAAGATATAGTTTGAATTATTCATGGTCCTGGTTTCAACTTTTGTGTACTCTTGTTTTAACAGGTAAATGATCCATTAATCTGGAGGTCACTGTAACAACCACCACCACCCCTTTTGGGGGCAAACAAAAGAGAGAGAAAAAAAAAGCTATAGACTGCACCGTGATTGTTAAATCATTATTGTCTTCCGTTTGACAATAAAAACCTTCATTTGGTAGATTATGTGTGAACAAAGACACTTGAACATTTTTCTGTAATATCTGAAATTGTCATCTTAGCCTTATTTAATTATATGACCAATCATAAGTACTGTTATGATTGACCTTAATTTTGGTATCTAATTGGAGTATGAATTTGGACAACTTTGTGGATCAGGAATGCATATTTTACAACTGTTATTCAATTAGGCCTGTCCTCTGCTCCAGAACTCAGCCATAAATTATTAGGCGTAGTTCTATTTGCATTGGAATTGAAATTGAAGTTGTACATTATTTTAAACTTTCGGAAAAAAAAATTGTGCAAGTGAGACATCGTTGGAAATTAAGTCCGTCTTTTCTAGCATGCAATTTCCATGATAAGGTAATCTTCTAATACAGAAGGGTATCATTTTTTTTTTGTCTAGTGATAATGATTGATGGCATATAATAGCACATTATTGGTATTTTTATCATTTTCGAATGTAGTAATACAGTTTTTTGTTCCTTATGTTCGGGGATTGAAACCAACAGATATAGGAAACACTTGAATGTAAAACAAGAAGCGCCATGTTTGAAATATCAAGTTCACATATACTACAACCAAGGTATATGTGATTTATATTCCAAGGAGCTTGACACCCACAAATATCACACTACAAGAAAAAATATTTTTTTTGTGAAGGAAAATTTGTGACAATCACTTAATTGTCACATAAGTGGGGTCTATAGTGACGGTGACAGTTGAATCGTCACATATTGTATATTAAATGTAACAAATTTTACTTCGTCACAAGGCGCTGTCACTAATTATTATAAATTTTTTAGAGCAAAAAAAATTTGAATTATTTAAGTTCATCTAGGATGGAAACTACAAATGTTGTCATAGATTCCACGAAAAAATAAATATAAAATTTGAAATGATTTTGTAACTATGTTATATTCAGTCACATTTAGATATATTGTTAATTGTGACTGTCAGAATGCACCTAAAATTAAGATAGAACTAAACATTTTAATTGAAAAATTTTACAAAGAGATTTCCGGCCTATACATTTAACAAAACTATGATAGAATTTTAAACTTGGTGTCACAATTGTTAATTCTATTTATTAAAAATCAAAATCCATTTATTTATTTTATTTTTCTTCCCTATTTCCCTCAATCCGACGCACCCTTTTTCTTCCCTCTCCCCTCCTCCCAATCATATATGCCGAACCCATGCACCTTAAGCCTCCGGGACCTGCAATGCCGGCGTTGGCGAACATGATGTCTAGCTGGCCTTTCCATTTGATTGCGAGCTCGACAGCGGATTCCACGTCGGTTTCCTTCAACACGTCGCAATGTATGTAGCGGCCTCCGATGGTGTCTGCAAGTTTGGCTCCGAGGCCAAAGGAGGCTTGCAGAGGTCAGAGTAGCAACGCCAGAGATTCTTGGGAGAAGAATCGACTTGGGTTGCAGTGGGAGCGTCAAGAAAGAGTTTCTTGGGTTTGGGCTAGTTTTGGTGGTCCCCGTCAAGAAAGATTTTTCTTGCACAATTGATTTTAATTGTAGGGTTTGCGTATGATTTGTATGTGGGCAACACCATGATTGATATGCATATCAAATATGAGTTTTTTGGAGTGTGAGCGGAAGGTGTTTGATTAAATGCCTGATAGAGATATGATTTGTTGGACGGAGTTGAATGTTGCGTATGCCAAGAGTGAGGATATGACTCGGGCGGGAGATTTGTTTAATGGGTTGCCTGTGAAGGATATGGTGGCATGGACAGAGCTTAGGAATGTAACTCTAGGTGAATACTTCCTGTTCTTCAATTGAGCTCCTACTTGGGTTATGATGTTGATGTGGATAATTTCTGGTTTTATGAATGTCAGTTTTAAAATTAGTAATATGCAGCATGTTCTTAGTTCTTATATAATGAATGAACTTAAAAATATTATTCAGTCAAATTCCTACTGTCATACTCATATTTGTTATATATTTTGTGTGCGTGATCTTGTGAGTCTAGATTATCAAATATTTTGGTTGTGAGTGGGAATTAAAACTGTGACTTGGGATTTTGTTAAGATGAATATTGATTGTTTTTAATTGGTTATTTAATGCTGAAAGTTTAGAATTTGTGTTTGAATAGTTGTTTTAAGAGTTATTAATTGGTGGGCATTGTTGGTAGTTGAACCAGTGATCTTGTTGATGGTTGAAAGTGAATTTTTATTGATTGTTATGTTGATTTATGAGAGAAACTGATGGTTTATTGCTGGAATTATATTTTAGATATTTATATTTTGGACTTGTATTGGTTTAATACTCATTTTGTGAAGTGGGTTGTAGAACTAGTTAAAAGGAGAAATTTTTAGGGTTAATTTATTTGAGCTTTGGATTTTTTCATTTCAAGATCTACTAAGTTATGTGTTTTGAGACTTCTTTTTGGATTGCTAACTTCAGCTATGGTTTAATTTTAATTGGATTAATTGATGGATTTGGAGTTTTACTTGGTTTTGGAATTGTAGTGTGTGTAACCATATATTTTGGAGAGGTTTAAAGATGATATTGTTATTTATTTTGGAACTTATCATTCAACTAGCCAATCAAGAATTGTAGAAAGCCTGTGTATATGTGAAGAGCCTTTCAGATTTGTATGCTAAACTTCACAGTCTGAGGAAAGAACACCAGATGTTGCTGTGAGTCATGCCAGCTGTTAAAGCTTTTTTCATCACTATTTCCTTGTATATCTGCATGCAGAGGATGAAACTTCCGAACATCTTTTTATCGCTCACTTGCTATAGTGATGGCATCAATTCTGTTTGATACATGATGCTTATTTCCTTGCTATTCAAACTTAGGAGTTAGGAGCAGCGTGCTCTTAAGCATGTTTATAAATTAAGGTTATTAGAATCTAACAATGATTCAGTAACAGACCTTTTAGCTTCATTCCACATTTTTAAGATCCTTCTATCTTAATACAGAACTAATTAGACCAGTGATGAAATACCTTGATGTTAGCTACTGTAGAATATTTATGAGATTGCTAGCCATTGTTGGTGAATGTGTTAGAATAAACTTTCTTCTACATCAATGTATGATATGATACCAAAATTATTTACACCTCTATGTATGACGCATGTTTTCAGCTCTAAAACTTGTGACATTGAGTACATGTGGTAAAATGATGCTCCAGGTAAGCAACACAATTTTCCACATACATTACATGACTAATTCATGGTCTATGTGTTTCATTGTGTTTCTTGAATATACTATTAAAGTTATATTAAGTTTTATACGTCATATATATTTATATAAATTCTCTTAGTTTTGTGCTTTAAAGGATTATGAGCATATATCTGACAGTCATTTTTTTGCTTTCCTAGTTTTTCAGTTTTGTGTCAATATATATCCTCTTGATTTCAATTAAAAGTTCGAATTTGATGTTTTAGAGTTTCAATTAAAATATTTTTTGGTAATTATTTTTTGTTTTTGTTTTGGAAGCATGGAAGCTCCTTCAAGTGTATTGTATTATGGTTTCCATGGTTTTGACTGTTAGATGGAGTAATTTTGCATGATTATTTGGAACTTGGCTACTTAAATTTCATAAGTAGTTGCTGGAAATATTCAATGGTTAAGCCAAGCCTTCAACATGTAGTAAATAAAATCTAGGATATATTAAAATCTAACATAACAGAAAAATTCTTCCTCCAATACCAATGCCTAATTTCTTTTCCTTCTTTTTCTTTGCTGGAAATATTCCATGGCAAAACCATATCAATCTAGGTTCATCATGTATTGGTTTTTGGCTGGTGAAAGTTTATGATAACATTCATATCAGTCTCATCTCGAAAGTTACTGGTTTTTAACTTGAATTTCAAGTATAAATAACTTTTACAATTACTAAAGCTTTTTCCAGTAAAGAAGTACTTATTCTCCAGTTTTGTTCTTCTTTATAAAGGATTGAATTTTTTACTAAAAAACATTCCATTTTGAAGGTTGTGGCATGTATATGTGCATCTCTTATATATTTATCAAGATTGGAATTGGCAACTGTATTTTCATAGCATGAATAAGGTGTTCCATTTTATGGACAAGGATATTAATGACAAGGTGTATTTTCAGTGTGGTTGTTGCTGGATATAATATCTTTCTACAAATATTTACTTATTTGAACAAATGATTTCATGGTGCTAGTAGGGACTTGTCATTTAATGAGATACATGGAGACATACCATTTTCAATCTCAAAGTTGAAAGCATTGGAATATCTATACGTTGGACTGATTAGTGGACACATTCTGGATACTGGTTTTAGAGATCTGGAGCAGAAGGTACCCATATTATTTTAATTTATTTTTTTGCAGTTGTGTTGTGATAGAGGACAATCGCATAGGCTTTGCAGCTGCCAGCTACTGGAATGAAATGCAGTGTAACCAAGTTAGGGTATCTTATTTCTCGACTATNTAAAAGTTCGAATTTGATGTTGTAGAGTTTCAATTAAAATATTTTTTGGTAATTATTTTTTTGTTTTTGTTTTGGAAGCATGGAAGCTCCTTCAAGTGTATTGTATTATGGTTTCCATGGTTTTGACTGTTAGATGGAGTAATTTTGCATGATTATTTGGAACTTGGCGCAGAAGGTACCCATATTATTTTAATTTATTTTTTTGCAGTTGTGTTGTGATAGAGGACAATCGCATAGGCTTTGCAGCTGCCAGCTACTGGAATGAAATGCAGTGTAACCAAGTTAGGGTATCTTATTTCTCGACTATTTGAAGAAAATGTGATGTATCCGAGTGTTTTTTTTAGGCTATTTACATGCACTCCCATATAACTTATATATTGGACTTTATTATTAGCTTTGTATTTTTACAAGACCGTCAATGGGCTGGAAATTTTTTCAATGAAGCATGTAATAGGACAAGTGCTTCAATGAATAATTTTTGAACCCTTATATCAAATGTCTTAATGTTATATGGAAAATTCGAAGTGTTGTTTGACTACTTATTCTATTTGAATTGTACTACTTACTGATTATATTCAATGGGCTGTGTTTGTATGGAAGAGACACCATATTAACATTAAAATGGGTGAAAAACAAAATTACTAAAATAAAATAAAAATTGAAAAAATATACTTGGAAAAAAAATGAAAACAATGCCTATTGTGACTTGTGACAGTATATAGATCGTAACAGTATATTTAATGTGACAGTCTACCGTCACAAGACCGTCACAGATGTTATATTGTGACGGCTCATACGGGACAAGAAATCTATACATTACATTGTTGTTTTCACAAGTGACGGCATATAGATCGTCACAGTATGTTTAATGTGACGGCCTACCTTCACAAGACCATCACAGATGTTATATTGTGACGGAGAATGTCTAATTAAAGCATTATTTTGTGACGTATTAATTTCGGTCACACTTAACTTACCGTGACGGCATGTTGTCACAAAACTGTCACTGATGGTTAATCTATGACAGACCGTATGCCTTCTCAGATTCTTTGCCGGCGGTGATTCTCTAGTGAGTTTGAATATTTGTGACCTAATTAACCCGTCACACAAGGTCTATTTTCTGTCATGAGGTGAACAGTAAGTGGTTACTAAATTTTTTGTGTTGGACCTATTGCGATAGCCGTGTGATGGATTTTTATCCGTCACATAAATCGGTTTTAGTGACGATTCTGTCACATATACTATGCCTTGTGACTAATTTGTTGCCGTCACAAAAATGCATTTTTTCTTGTAGTGTCATAAACAAACAAGAAAAGAAGCTTGGTAGTTTGAAACATAAAAGATGTCTGCTCCACTAGGTCTTGGTGATAGACCGTTATTAGACACAAAACACACTCATACTAGAGAACTACTTACTAATTAGATTGTGACTATTTGTCAATGGAGTCTAAACTAGATGATTTGCGAGGAAGAAATGGCACACCTGAGAGCTGACCTCGGGCTTGGTTCCAAGAAGTCTGAACAACATGTGTTTGGGGTCCTAGTCAGACGTGTTCAAATGGCAAACATCAACAACTTCTACTTTGTCTCCATTTTTACTGCCCATTGAAACCTTGAAAACCTTTGTCTCTGTCCCAAAGTAGTGGAAGAAGAAAATAGCTTATGGATAAGGCACATGGTGGCAAAACACCATTTTGGGAGCTGTAACTTTTTTTGGAACTTCCAAGACAGTGTAGTTTTGAGTAAAGGCTTTTGACATGGTTGGGTGAGTGGTCGATAGGAGATGAAATTTGATGCCAGAGCCAATGATTTCAAGAACAAAATCAAGGATTCTAGGGAAGTGGCACACAACTTGATCTCCCTAGTGATGGATCTGAGATTGCAATAACTGAGTATTTGTTCCATGTCTCTAGCCTCAAGAGAACCTGGTGGGATTGCAAAGAGTTGGAGAATGTGTGGGAGTTGTGACTTTCAGAAGGGAATAATCAGCTGCTTGTCTTGGCAAGAAGCGAAAATGGTGCTGGATGGTAAAGTGAAAAGGCATAATCTTCTTAACATTTAGATCATCCAGGGTTAAACAAAAAAACAAAATAAAATAAAATCTTGAATGCTTCAATGTGATCCTTATTACCATTAGACATCTAAGGTTGTGTTTTCATATGACAATAAAAATGTCCCATCATAAACTCTTCTTGTTGGACTCCTTTTGGTGGCATTGAATGAACATGCATATGATTTTTACACTTGGTCCTAGACTCTTTTCCTTCTTCAAAGTCCCATCCCTAGTATAAGTATTAGCAACAAAAACATGTTTAACAACTAACTTAACCTTAAGAACCTCTTTGGAAATTTGTGGTTTCTCAACATGTGTAGGTCATTTGGTGTTACTAGATTTCGCAACAAGAACTAGCTTGAATGCCATTTTTCCATTCAAAATTTTTGTTAAAAATTCTAAAATTTCATGACCTACAATCTGGCAAGTTTAACAAAAATCAAGATGACTCATAATAACGATATGCGAAAACCAACCATATCCAGATTCTACATAAGACAATCCAGGATATTACAAGCAATGTCAATATCCACCAGAACCCAAGCATAATGACCTAAGTATCCAAAAACTGCAAATACATCCAACTTTATTGGAATTCTAATACCCCTAGCTAAATCCAAAAGGATTTTGGGATGCAAATAGTTCCGACTGTGCACAGAAAACCTAACCCAAACTTGAGAATCAGTTGAACATTAGGATTGAAGTTTGGAGTCCAAGCCCGCAATCTCATAACTCCCAGCTTCAAAGATAAAGTACATATAGACCAAATTCACTTCATATAATATTCAGATGAACATGAAAATAACCTTTGCCTAGAGAGATCACCAATCATGTATCTCCCATGACCCATTAAGTTTAGCCTTAAGGTCCATGGGAGTCCAAAGTTCTCACTCTTAGCTAAAATAAGACAAGCTATAAAAGAGAATTTACATAATTTTAAACGTTCTCTATAAGCCTTCATGTTCACAGGGATAGTTATAAAATTACCATTTCTAGAATGAACATTAAAGGCAGGAAATATTGAAGCAACTCCCCCACAGCATTAGCATAAGACTTAGTTTTAGGCCGAAGAGTAAACAACTTATGGATCACCCATTGCAAATAGAGCCTGCATTACACTTGTCCTTAACTTAGAAGCCATAGGATCAGCCATTTTGGTAGCAACCAACGATGAAGTTGGCACAACAAGTACCCTTTGACCTTTAGAAACCAACTCCACACCAAAAACCAAACCTTGTGAACCACAAATGTTGTGTCGCCAAGCAAAGCATACACATGTGGTCAGTATCACTGCATGAGAGGCCATCTGTGAGCCTTCACGAAACACATTCCCCGAAACCACAGAACCATGCATCTATTTCAATCCAAAAACTTCATGCTTTGAGGTTGCAAAAAAAAAAAAAAAAAAACAGAAGTTAAAACACTCTTTGTTGTGCAACATGAGTCTCAGCCCCCACGACCATCGATCCACCAGCTGCTTGAACCGCTACAAAACTCAACCCCTCACCTTAAACAACATGAGAATCATGCTCCACGCTAAGACTTCTCATGCCTATTAAAGGATCAACCAAAATACTCGTATATTACCAATGTTTCTCCTCCACCGGACTCAACAAACTGTTGCTCGCTAGCAATGATGTTGAGCCACTCAAAGTAGGTAGCACTGCATCAAAGACCTAAGATCAACCCATGCCATAATAATAAGGTCTTGAATATGAAAATGAGCCAAAGCTCACATGAGTTCTAGCCCTTATCGGACTCAATGGATGCATGTTTTCTGATATCGACTCTTGGCTAATCAAATTGAAAGGTTCGCATAAAAAAAAATCCAAGAATAAGTTACCATTGCTTGATCTAAACCATAACCTGGATTGAAGAGAAAATCATTATCCTCTATTTCCATCAAATCGGCGCTAAGCATCTTTGAAAAAGATGTCAATGACACAACTGCCGCCAATGAAGAAACTATCAACTAGACATAGAAGCTACCGCAGAGGAAGAAACTAGTGAATAAGCCACATATTCCTACACTTTCGCCTTCCTTTCAGCCAAAGGAACCATTGACGCATAGTGTATTTTTGCCATAATGTTGCTCAACGAAGGAACGTCTGTAAACTCAGCTTCTCTTGAAACTGACAAAGGAGAAGCCATCAACTCTAACAGTTTGTCAAGCATTGGAGCCCTACAAACTTTCTTATTCTTCATCGGGGGACACACATAAACTATCATAGTTAAAACAAAGCCATGTTGTTGTTGATATCCATCGAAAAGTATAAACTATTCTGAAATATGGGTTCCAAAACCTAGCAGTGATCGACTTGCTCCTCCATCAATAATAATCCATAATAATAACGATATCAATAATAAAAAATAAAAATGCAACACTAAATAATTGTTTTTTTTTATTTTTATAAATACCACATAAAAGTTAAGAATACAAACCATAAAAGGAAAAAAAATGCTTAACGTTGAGTATGCATTTACACTACAAATCAATATAGGAACATTATGGTTTCAATTAATAAAATAATTATTTATAATCTAGAATAATGATTACGTACTTTAAGTATCATGATAATTTATCAGAGGGGCCAAAAGTTATATTTAAAGAATATTTTATGTACAATTACTATACATGCTATTATTTATGTTAAAAAAAAAATGCAATGCAACACGGACATCTATCTCTTCAATATTTTGTAATCAAATAAGAAAAATAACCAGTGATTCAATATAAATATAGAGATGATGGTAATTTTGATGTGAGATTAGACAATTAATATTTTTCTATTGTTCGAAGTGTTTTAGCTAAAAAAAGGAGAAAAAAAGGATTAGCATATATTAGACTTATTTACATTGTTGTTTTATACTATTTGAGGTGTATGATAATTTGATTTTTAATCTTTGAAATTCGCGATCATGCTCTCTATTAACTTTAAAAATTGCTAAAGTTGATGATGTAGAATTTTGCATCAATGATCAATAGTGCATCTGCATTCAGCATTGAAGAATTTGTCAACCTGCAAGATAGAAAATATTGTCAAAGGCCTTATCCGGCATTGGTATGGCACCGACAAAGGTCTTCCGACAATCAAGCTAGCAAGGTCTTTGCATGCTAGGGTTGAATGAGATCCAGAAGATGAGAGAATATTGAAGAGAGAGAGAGAAAAATATAATATCTAACATTAACCCTTTCTAATGAAAAGCATAAATATGATTATATAGAGGACAAGAGAACCCTAGCATACTCCCAACCTCAAATAGGTTGTACCACAAGGCTTTTTATTTAGTATATAATATACTAGGTTTATATATGTGGGTTATTTTATCCACACAGTTAGCTCCCTACTTTCCAAATTGTGTAAACAAATCAGAAATCATAAAATATGTTATTGAGACATAGAAATCTTACATGAATGCTTTATTAATCTTCAAGCTTTAGTTTCGATGGTTTGGGTCAAAATTTGGCCCTAATGGCTTGGGTTGAAAAGATTATTCTCAATAGTTAAGGATGTTGAACCCGAAAGGTTGGGTTAGACAAATTGTTGATGTAAAATTTCGCATCATTGGTCAATTGTGCATTTGCCTTCACCATTAAAGAATTTGTTCACCTGCAAAATAAAAATAAAAAATTGTCAAAGGCCTTAGCCGGCATCGGTGTGGCATTGGCTAAGGTCTTTCGACAATCAAGTTAGCAAGGTCTTTGTATGCTAGAGTTGAACGAGATCCAGAAGATGAGATAATATTGAAGAGAGAGAGAGAGAGAAATATAAGATATCAAACATTAGCCCCCCTTTAATGAGAGGCATAAATATGATTATATAGAGGACAAGAGAACCTTAGCATGCACCCAAACCAAATAACTTATATCACAGGGCTATCAGATCTATTTAGTAAATAAAATACTGGATTTATGTATGTGGATTATTTTACCCACACAGTTAGCCATCACTTTTCAAGTTATGTAAACAAATTGGAAAGTAAAAAATGTATTACTGAGATGTAGAAATCATACATGAATGCTTTATTAATTTGAATCTTTAATCCCGATGGTTTTGGATCAGAATTTGGACCCAATGGTTTGGGCTAGAAAAATTATTCCCAATGGTTAGGGATGTCGGACCCGAAGGGTTGGGTTAGACAAAATGCTCCCATTAGTTTAGGAATAATCGTGTCTAAACTTGTTTAAGCTAAATAAAGATCGTACCCGAGTGTTTGGATTTTGACATGGCCCCATACATTGAGTGGAGGTCAAAAACGAGTTTATTCTCGATAGTTTCTGAAGTATTGTGTATGCACCTTTAACAGTTTCGGAGGTATCATGATTGGACCTGATTATTTAGATCTGAATTTTCTTATTAGAGCCCATAAAGTGGGGTGAAAATTTCTAAAGTGATGAGTAAGCCTGTGAAGTGGGCAAGATTTTTATCCGAGTTGTCAATCCAAACATTAGCTATTAGCATTTAAAGTTGAGAGTTGCTTTATTGTTGTGGAAGAATTGGTAATTTCCAAAACCAAAACTAATGGAATATGGAAAAGTGCTGATACAAGAATGACTTCTTTTGTTGAGTCAAGCATATAAAGCTCGAGTTGAAATATCAAACTTATTTCTTCAATTATTTGTTTACAGTATCGGACATTCCCATATACTGATGAAGTAGAGCTTTATCATTGTTTGCAACAACAAAACCAATTTTTGCTTTGTTATTGGAATACTTACCTTTACCAAAATTTTCTCTGTTAGCACAAGTTGAAGCTAGGAATATATATGTACAAAATTGTAGTACGTATGCAAGTAATGTGATACATCTCCATTACTTTATTAGCAGAATCCAAAATGCGATTTGTGAAAGGTGAGAGCTAAGCTGTGCAAAAATCTCATGTAATTAGACAAGAACAAGTCTAGTATATATTTATTTATATTGACATGGTAAAATTTATGTATGCTTTGAGATAATAAAATTACACTTATCTTTGATTGTCTAACTATGACACATGATGTAAAGTTTTGCACGTGGAGGCCTCAAAAGAAATAGCAAAATTGGCTAACATCACATTGCACCATTGAACCTGAAGGACTACTCACGTGTATGGTAGAATACGTTTAGTCTGAGCATTTGTCAATCCCACCCTGGATCAAAGCTGCAATAGTTTTGTTGGGCTTTCTTTCGAACAGCTGGATCCCGTGAAAGAAGACTTCATATTTTAGATGTGAGATTTACGTGGTTCACATGGCACTCCATTAGGGGTGGGCAGTTCGGTTTCCGGTTGAAACCGAACCGGTCAGGTCAGTTGTTTAAGTTGCCATAATCGAAAAAGCCTAATTTTGAAGAAAAACCAATTAAAAACCGGACCGAAACTTCAGTCGGTTTGGGCTTCATTAAATGAGTCATTCAATTAGCCCATTATAAATTATTTTTACGTAGACCAACTCATTAGCAGTTTTTTTACGAAAGCCCATTATAAATTATTTTTATGTAGACTAGCCCATTAGCATTTTTTTTTTAAAAAAAAAAAAACCCATTATATTTAATATTTTTTAATTTTTTAATATAATTTTTAAAATTTAATTTACTACTCTATACCTAAATTCTAGACAATAAACATAACATACAAAAATACAAGTACAATGTAATTATATAATATATTATAAATATTCAACAAAATAAAATTATAAAATCCAAAGCAAACATAATAATTTAAATAACATTCATCAAAACATAAAAAGTAAAAAACTTAAATAAAACACAATCCACATAAAAACTTAAATAAAAATCAATCCAAACTTAAATAAAATATTGTCCAAAAAGAACCAAACTTATACTAAATTAAAATAAGATCCAAATATAAAACTTAATTTAAGAACAATCCAAAATAAAAATAAATTATCATTAAAGCAAAAATAATGAAGAACTATTGTTTTTTTTTTTGGCATCTCTTAATCAATTTATTGAATCTTTAAATGTTGGACATTGTTATTGATGGTGGTCTTCTTGGAGATAATGGTTGTAGACTTTCTTTTGTTGTTACACAAGTCTCTCCTAAACAAACAAACAATTAATACAAGTTATATTACATGAAGCTAAAAAAATTTCAAAAAGTGAAACTTACAAGATATAAAAATAAAAAGTACTATTATAAAAATTCAATGCTATTATAATATAACAAATCATCCATTGACATGTCTATGCGATGATCTACACGGACCGGAATGGCTTGCAACCAATTTTGTAAACAAACCAAAGCTTCCACCATCTTTGTTCCCAAGCCTCGATATTCATCAAGAACACGACCTCTAGTACTAAATGCATATTTGGATACCACAGTAGAAACCGAATTGCATATACATCTTTTGAAATTTTAGACAAAATTGGATCTTTTGTCCAATTAAGTTTCCACCAAAACAAAATATCAAAATTAGGATTCAAAGAATCCTCCAATGGATCTAATAAATATTGATCCACCTCACATTTTAATTCCATAACATTTTTCTCTACTTGCATCTTTTGAAACTTAAAACTTCTCAATCTCCGACAATCATCACTATCCTCCCCTATCACCACACTTTGTTGTGCTAATGATCTCACTTCATTAGACATGGTTGATCTTGAAATATCACTAGGTCTAGTACCACTCATCTTATAGAACTCAAACAAGCGATAAAAAATGTCTTTGAGATCCTTAGTTAAAGATTGTACCTTGTCAAACTCATAAGCATCTTCAAAGATCAATGAAACATAATCCAACTTTTAGAGTGGATCAAGCACAACTCCAATAACCAACATCTTGTTAACATCTCCAAGTGTTCCCTAATATTTGTCAAACTTTTTCAACATTTCTATAGCCATTTCAGCCATCATCCCGTTTTCACTTTTACTCCATTTAAGAAGATCGGTATACATGAAACTAATCTCATAAAAGTACATAGCAGAAGTGGCACTCAAATAAGAACTCACTTTCAATGTAACATCATAAAAACTTTTCAAAAATCTTACAAGCACCCATGCATTCTTCCAATCTTTACTTCTAGGAGGTCCAATTATTTTATGTCCATTTTCATTATCTTTAAAGTATTGCAGATACAATTGATCCTCACTTTCCATCCTTTCAAAAGCTGTCTGAAACTTTAAAGCTGAGTTCAACATCAAATATGTCACATTCCACCTAGTAGGCACATCTAACACCACATTGCCTTTGTATTCAATCTTCTCTTTTCCTACACATTCTTGAAAAGTACGTAACCTTGAAGGAGAAGATCTAACATACCTAATAGCATTGCGAATTCCAACAATGTTGTTTTGGATATCCTTCAACCAAAAGCCAACAATCAAGTTAATGATGTGTGCAATACATCGAACATGAAGAAACTCACAATCTAATACACTTTCTTTCCAATTCCTTAATATTCTATTCAAATAATAAATTGTTACATCATTCGAAGAAGCCTTGTCAACCGTAATTGTAAAATCCCTCTCAATGCCTTCATAAATCAAACAATTCTCAATTTCCTTACCAATTGTCTCACTTCTATGATTTTGGACGACGCAAAAATTTAAAATTCGCTTATGCAAAATCCAATTATCATCAATAAAGTGGGAGGTAAGAGACATGTAACAATATTTTGAATAGAAGTCCAAATTTCTGTGGTTAGAAAAACCCTTTGCTTATTCTTCAAAAACACACTCTTCAACTTTTTTTTCTCATCCATATACAATTTCCACACATCTTTAGAAATGGTTCTACGAGACGGTGAATCAAACTTAGAAATCTAAACATGACATAAATTTCTAAACCCTTCTCCTTCGACATGACTAAATGGCAACTCATCAATGACAATCATTTCAGCACAACCTTTCCTACATGCATCTCTACTAAATGCATAAGTAGCAACCACATTGCTATATCCACCCATTGTAACACCCTGTACCAAGAAAATATAATAAAATTTTCAAGTTTGACCATGAGAGGCTCGGGGTTGACTTTTTGTGTGGGTATGTGTTGGCTTTGACTAAGGTAGCGTTGCGTAGAGCTAGACGATACGAGTTCGTAGACTAGTAGTACGCTCAATTCCGAGTTAAGACCGAGAAGTTATGGCTGAAATAACGTGAAGGGCATTTTGGTAATTTGCTGTGGCATGGTTAAAATTACTATTTTGCCCCTGCCTTTATTTTTAAAATGTCCAGAAGGGTCTGGAAGGCACACACGCACGCCCTCACGCACGCACGCAGCCCCCCCCGGTCACGGTCGCCGCCCCTTTTCTGGCCAGATTGGGCCGGAGTTTTATCTAGGAAATGAAGCCGCCGACCTCCTCCTCCTGTTGGCACCGATGGATCGCCGGAAGTAAGCCCAGATCGCCGGAATCGAGGGAAAGCCGGTGAGCTCCCTTTTTTGAATTCGCCGGATTCCGGCAGAAATTGACCGGCCCACTGCTCGGGAAAGGTTCGCCGGGTCCTTCTCTTCCTTTCCCCACCCTCGGCTGGCCGTGAAACACCGTGGATCGCCGGAATCGACGACGGATCCGGCGGGGCCACCCTTCATCCGGTCGCCGGATCTCGGCAGTTTCCGGCGATAAAACCGGTCCGGTCTTCTTCTTTTGGGCCTCCTGAGTTCGATTCCGGCACCCGTTCATCCTAAATCTCAGTCGTGTAAACGGTGCGAATTACGGGTGCGCGGCCGCCACTTTCCGGCCATTTTCCGGCCACCACCGGCGGCGGTTGGACGGGGTAAGTTCTCGGTTGCATTCTACTGGTTACGAGCTTCGTGTCGATATATAATTCGGGTATTATAGATAAATATTGAGAATTATCCAGTTTCAAACGGTGTTATTAATAACGGTTAAATAGGAATTGTAGACAATTGGTGATACAAATGTGTATATTTGTGTTTGGTGGTTGCTGTGGAACGCATTGACATGCCGAGAGTTTATTACAGGGTGTGAGAGTGTGACCGGGTGTCGTGAATATGAAAAATGGTTACGAAAAATAATTATATTGAATCGTTGTGTGTGTGGTTATTGTTAAATTAATTAAATTGTTATGATTGAGAGTTGAATTGTGGTATAAATATATATACATATATATATATATTTATATTTGTGACCGAGTTCCGTGAATACTAAATAATTACTAAGAGTGTTGTGGGTTGAAATTAGCTGAATTGTAGTTTGGTTGTTTGAAAGCTGATTTGGTTTTAAGGAAATAATTGTGTATTTGGTCGGTGAATATTTATATTGATTTATTGTGTCTTAATCATTACAAATTGGGTTTGTGAGAATTGTAAATAAATTGATGTGACTGTGTATGTATTGAATTGTCTGTGATATTAAATTGTTAGTAAATGATGTGTGAAATTTATATATTAAATTGTGGAAAATTATATATATATTGTGTTATTTTCTTTGGAATAAATGCTGGATGTGATTGTGCGGATGAGAACCGCTTGGGTGATGAATTATGCCGCCAAGTAGGGTATGGCTAGCTTGGGCGAGGAACCATGCCGCCAAGTTATGGATATTATTTTTATTTAAATTGTTGGAAAAGCCGTGATGGAAATTAAGTTTGTGAATGTGATTGACTGTAGCATATGTGGTGTAAATATGCTGGGTGAACTACAGGTAGCTTGATCCCTTTTCAAAAGGGGTATGTAGACAACTCGATTTTATACCGAGTCCAGCTACGCTTTACTTAAACAATATATTTGTTTGAGTATTGAGATGTTTTACTTAAGTATGAGTTGTGATTATTGTGGGAATGTGTGCTGTTAGAACGAATACGGTTTAGGAACGCTTTTCCTTGCAGGTTGTGGACTATTTGCTTTTGGAGAGTATTAGAAACAGCTGAAATGCTGCGGAAATTTCTAATAAAATTTTCTGTAGTAGAGAAAACCTTTCGGTCTGTTGGTTTCTTTTTCGATTGAAAAAGTGATTTATCGGACTTTAACGACTGCTTGTGGCTTAATTGATACATTAAGTCACGCAGGCAGGATCCAGTAGGGTTGGGTCCTGTCAACTTGGTATCAGAGCCTTGTTGTAGATTCAGGGACCTGTGGGTTATGGGCCCACCACGCTTCCGCTGCGCCACCAAATTGGAACTTTTCAAAAGACAATATTTTTTGTCTTTTATCATCTTTCCTCAAAGGGCTTTTTTTGCATTGATTCATCAAATAGTTCCTTAATGTACTAGTTCCATTCTTCTTCGTATCACATGCATAATCTACACCACAATGCCTACACTTACATCTAAGATTATTTGGATCACTAGATTTCATTTTTGAACTAGAACTTTTCTTATCTTTTTTTTTTTAGACCCTTCATCTAATGACTCAACTTGAGGTGAGTTAACATTAGTGGTATGCCCATCAAAAAACTTTTTCACTTCATTCATTTCATCTAAATGATCTTCTTCCATCCTATTTGAAAACAATCAAACATATTCACAAACAAACATCCAAAAAAAATTGAAAAACACATCCAACAAGTCATAAACTAAGCATGCATAGCATTGAAAAACACATCCAAAAATTGGATATTTTCTCAAATTAAGTTTTTGCCCACTCCTAGCATGGACTATTATAAAAAAAACAAAAACAAAAAAACAGCAACAAGTATGTAGATTATATTTTCAAGAACATGCTTATAAGTTATAACCATTAACCACAATTTCATAACACACAAATAGCAATAAAAAAAAATTCATGATCTCAATGTCAAACCCCCAACTTCACAGCAACATAACCATACACAAACATCAAACAACTCCACAGCAAACAATCTCAAAGCCTAACTTCACTACAATTCTTTGCAAAAAATAAATTCTATCTAAGAAGGAAAAATATTTACCGGTTATTTTCACTTTGTAGTCTTCATTGCAGTTAGTCAATCAACATAGTTGGAGCATAAACAAAAATAAGTTAGTCAATCAATTCAAATAACCAAAAAAAAATAACAAAACCAAAAGAATTTTAATGTGATAGATGTCCGGCTATTTGATGTTTAGTGAGGATCTTGAAATATTAATAGTAATAGTTAAAATATTAATTGTTAAAATTTTTCTGAAACATTAAACATTTTAAACTAATGTAATTAATAATCCGAAGGGTTTGAAATTGATGAGCAGTTCTGCAAAAATTGATGAACATTTTAAACTATTAGTGATAGATGAACAGTTCAACAAAAAAAAAATGGATGAACAAGTTTGAAATTGATACCCGAAGGGTTTGTCGGAGACAATGTGTGTTGTGCCATTCTTCGAAGACAGAAGTGTGTCGTTCATCTATAGAGGTGTGCTGTCAGAAACAGGTTTGAAAAAATAGATGAACAGATTTTACATTTTAATGTTAGATTAGATTAACATTTCAGCAAAAACAATAAATAAATAAAATAGATGAATAGGAAAAAAGGTTACCTAAAGGGTTACCCGAAGGGTTCATCAGAAACTCGGGATAGCTGTCACCAATTGTGCTTTGTCGCAAAGGGTGAGAGATCGGCAGAGAGAAAGGTGAAAAATCAGTGAGGACATTAGGGATAGCTAGGGCCGGCTGAGATTGGGGAGGAAAGGGTAAATGAATTAGGATGATTGAGATTTAATCTCAAAGGGTGAGGTGCCAACATATTAAAAATATTGAGTTAGATCAGTCCGGTTCGGAGAAAATATTGATGAAAATCGGTCACTGAACTGGCCAAGTCAATTTTTGCATCATCTTTAACTGAACCGGACCAATCACTTGTATTTAACCGAACTAGACCAGACTAAATTAGACTGATTCAGCCTGATTTTGCCCACTCCTACACTCCATACCTTCTAGAATGATTAGAGTCCTTGTAGAAATAAAATATATAACTAAACATTACCCACCCACGTGGTGGATCTAAAATTTAAGTTGCCAACTTACAATCAAAATTTGTACATACATATTTACAAAAACAAAAATGCTTCATGATCCAAGCAGAAATTAAATAACGCAAAACTAAAATCAAAAAATTTAGCTTTATGCTTCTCAAAATAGGTTAATTCTCTTGATTCCATGGGTTTTTCCCCTTTGCCAAAATCATGATGGCCATCACGTCCACAAGATTTCAAATTCCATTCCCTTGGACCAAGTTTCTCAAATTCAAAATTTACTTCATTTATCCGTCTCTTTTCAAATAATAAAAATAAGACTAAATAAATAAGAATAAAGGATAAATAGATAACTATAAACGATTAATCGACTTTGGCCATCAATTCGCCGCCCGATTCATGCCGACTTAATCAAACCCATTCGTGCTGGATTGAATCAACAATTTGAAAAGACAAATTCATAATATCTGAAGGACTACTGCCTATTTGTATTCGTTGCCACATGTTGTTCATGATCAAAACGCCAAAAATTGTGAAAGTGCGCAGCTTCTACTCCCATACAATATATATCAATTTTAGAAGTAATAAAAATAGAGTAAATTTCATATACACTCACTAATGATTAGTATAATTTCACTTTATATAAAAAAAAATTAACAATTCAAAAACATTTTTAACAATTAAATAATGCACAGTACAATAAAAGTAAAATGCTTTTTAAATTAAAATTAAAATTAAAATATTTTTATGTTTTCCTTTTTTATTCTCTCTGTTCCATATTTATTTTTTCTCTTTTTCTCTCACTCACTTTTAAATAAAAATTTTTTTCTCTCTCCTTCCAGTTTTTCTCATCTATCTTTTTTTTTTTTTTTTTTTTTTTTTTT